>CM031234.1:805244444-805374518 GCA_018340775.1 Taxus wallichiana var. yunnanensis
ACGTAGGTGGCTATAGTTTCTATCTCGAGTATAATTTTGACATTACTTACATAAAAGGAAAAGAGAACTACGTGGTTGATGCACTTTGAGTTGTAGTTCCTTGAATATGGGATAAGGACACAGTAAAAATGAGTTAATCAAAATCTCTTTCTTATATTCCTTCGGAAAAAATAAGTTTACGTAGATAGAACATACGTCTAGTTACTCAACAGACCTACTTGAAAAAGTATTTTTCTATCTAAGAAAAATACTTTCTATGGAAAAGGGATGTATGGTTGAGAGAGAGAGAAGCACTTATCTCAAGCATGTTTCCACTATCGTCACGTAACCATTAGAATATAATTTAAAGATGAATTAAAGAAACAAATGCAAAATGATTTGTATTATCGGCATGTGAAAACTTGCATTAGTAGTAAATTCTAACTATAATAGGTAAAAAGTTTTAAGTTTGATAATGAAGGATTCTTGTGATACAAAAAAAGTTTATGTACCTTTGGGAAATGACCTTAGAATGAAATTCATGATGCTCCATATTTCAAGAATCCTAGAGTGATTAAAGCTGTTGGTGATGTAAAACAACAATATTTCGGAAAGGAATGAAGAAATACATGACAAATTATGTTGCTCATTGTCTTGAGTGTCAACGTGTTAAGGAAGAGCACATGCATCCTACTAGTATGTTGTATCCTCGTAGTATTCGCATTACAAATGAAAAGTAATTAACATGGATTTCATGTAAAGACTGTCATTGTCTAAAAATAAACATGACATGATTTTAGTAGTGGTTAACAAACTAAACAAAGTATCTCACTTCATCTGGGTAATCTAAAGGATGATTCACTCGTACTTGCAAAACGGTTTGTCATAAATTTTTTTAGATTTCACGAAGTTCCAAAATTGATTCTTTATGACATGGATCCTAGAATGACCTCTCGAATTTGGAAAATGTGAAACTCATCTTTAGGAAAAAAAATAAACTTTATTTCAATTTACCATCCATAAACTAACAATCAAATGGAAAGAGTTAACCAGTTATGGAGGATATGTTCAAAATTTATTGCATGGATCAACAATATAAATGGGAAGAATACCTTCCATTGGTTGAATTTTCCTATAATAACACTTATCATTCTTCATTGAAAATGTCACTATTTGAAGCGTTGTATGGGAGAAAGTGTATAAATCCTATCAACTTGGATAACATGGAGGAAAAAAAAAAGGTAAGCTTGAAAATGTTAACAAAAATGGAAAAGCAACTGAATCTCATTCATGAGCGGTTGAAGGAAGCAACCGATAGGTATAAGAGCTACGCAAATTTAAAAAGAGTTAACAGAAATTTGAGCAAGGTGATAAAGTATTTTTACGTGTAAAACCCAACAACAACTCCATTTCATTTGGAAAGGATGCCAAATTGTCACTAGATATGTGGGACATTTCAAAGTCCTTGAAGTCATAAAATTGATGGCATATCGACTAACATTACCTCCAACATCATCTTGAATACATGAAAAATTTCATATTTCATTTCTTAAAAGTATGTTTAAGATATAACACACATCCTAAATTATAATTCTTTATGTTTGAACCTATTAGAGTGCTAGAAACTTGTAGGTATTATCTCAAAAATCGAGATATTACACAATGCAAGGTCCAATGGGACTAATATTATGAAGATAATGCAACTTGGGAGAATCTCGAATAAATGTAAACCGCATTTCCATATCTATTTTAAATAGCGATTAAAACTTTTATTTGACTATTTGCTATGGATTTATTAATACATTACTTGATAATTATGGTATTATGCATGGAAATTTTTACTTTATTTCCAATATGTTTGAAATAATTTTCGAGTTATAATGCTATTTACAACCAAGATTTATGCATTACAATTGACTAAAATTCTAGAAAATTATCAAGTTTTTAAGAAAATATGTAAAGCTTGAGCATATTTACATAGCAAGATGATAATAAAAATCTCTCGTATTCCATTCGGAAATCATTTGCAAATATATAGGTGAAGTTGTTCCTAAAATTTAGGAAACAACTCATTAACAATACACGAGTTGTTTTAACAACTTGTTTAATAATGAAGATAATTATGTAGGTTGTTTTACAACAACCACACATAGTATTTACAACAGAACGTAAATATTGTTAAACTATATAATGTTCACAATATTAATTTCCTAACATTCCCCCCCTTAGTGTGAACATGGGAGAAAAACAATCACACTTCTTCTCGCAGCTTGCCACCCGTGCGTGCTCATGATCTGGATGGTTTTTCAGGAAAACCAAAAACCTCAACAAGGATGGTTTTACAGGACATCCAACAACCTCAACAAGGATGGTTTTACAAGACAACCAACAACCTCAACAAGGATGGTTTTACATGACAACCAACAACCTCAACAAAGGATGGTTTTACAGGACAACCAACAACCCAAATATCATGATGTTGCTTTTCTTTGTGCTTTCATCTATCCACTATGTTTTTCCTTTAGGGAATTATGTAGGAAACATTGCTCACTGAATACAAACTTGAAAAGAGGGGAAAATGAAAATGGAACATTGAGACCATGTTCCCCCCTCAATGTGAACATTTCACTTATTCACACAAAAGGAACTCTGAAATAAAATCACACAACTGAAACAAACTACAACTCTGAAATAAAAAGCAAACTCACACATACTATTACCACAGCTTCATGTTGCCCCATTGTTGGTGACTAAAAGAGGTTGTTGATTGACCTCCAGCCTTCCCGTGCCTCCGCCCTCCAGTGTGTCACTCCTTACTCAACAAATTGGAACATGAGGCTCAAATTTGCACCACCTTTTGTCGATGCATCTTCCCCACAAATCTTCGCTTTGGTTCTGAAATTCCAAAGTGGGGTTCTTGGGTGGCAACCCCATCGGGATCAAGGAGTAGTGCCCCTTGCAGGGGTCCTAGGGCGCACCACTCGGTGCGCTCCTGTCCATCACGGTTCCTTCTTCTTCAAAATAGAATAAGATCTAAGTTTCTTCAAAATATGATCCTTTTGATTAGAATAATGATTCATGATTCCAAATTCTTTAAAATAGAAACTTAAATTCCTAAACAAAGAAATGAGATCCAGATAAGTGTGTAGAGATAGTTTGCACATAGTTCTCAAGACACTGTTAAAAGGTTTAACCAAAAGTATACAAGTTATACACACTCGGTTAGAGTGAATTAAAGGGGGATTAGGTAGATCTAGTTGACCCTTACAGCTGCACATGGTTATCATTTGTTATCAGATGGATTGTAAACATTTAATTATGTTGGATTTTAATTTAGTAAGATGAAAATCATTGAAGGCATTAATTGTAATTAAGGGTTTGTTTTTAAAAAATCCCTTAATTTGGATGATTAATAACATGGGTGTTACATTTTGGTATCAGAGTGAAGGTTATCAACATCTCTTGGACTTAATGGGTTCATACGCTAACAGAACATCTTATTCTTGTTTAACATAATATGATGGTAAGGAGAAGGGAAACAATGAGGCTGAAAATACAAACTCAAAAGCTAGATGAAATCCTAGCAGTCCTTCAAGACACTTGAAACCATGTAGCTTCCTTGGAGCAACAAGTTGTGGGTGAGAATGAAGAAGAAGAACTTGAGGTAGAACAACCTATAGAAAATGAGGAAGAACAACTAATGTTGGAAATCCTAATGCCAAAATCAGCCAAAAAAAAATAGCCACTTGGTAGTTGAACTTGTCAAGAGATATCAAATGGATCAATCCACCCAAGTTTGATGGAACAACCTTGGGAGATGGAGCTGAGAACTGGTTAAGAGTGAAATGGAAAAATATTTTGAGATAAGAGACTTTTCTAAAGAAACCAAGGAAATTTGGGGTGCATTTCACTCTCCAATGAGGCATCCTCTTGGTGGGATAACCAAAAGGTAGAGTTAGGTGTTGATACTACTAATATCACTTAGGAACAATTTAAATTTTACTTCCATCAATGTTGGTTACCACAACTATACTTTGACCAAAAAATGTCTGAGTTTAAAACCTAACACAAGGTAAACTAGTGTGGTTGAATATTGAAAACATTTCACCAAATTACTGAAATATGTACCACAATATCAAAGATGAAAAATTTAGAATACATAAATTTATTATGGGGTTGAACCCAATCATTGAGGAGAAGTAGATGTGCATGGGCCTTCTACTATGGAAGTTGTATTTGAAAAATCCATTAGGCAAGAGAAAAAACTACAAGCAATTTTTGCTCATAGAGATGAAAAGTGAAAAAGAGTTCATCTCACCTTCACCATTAGCTCCTAAAAAACATGGTGGAAGAAGGTAGGAAACAAAACAAAGAATGTTAAAAATAATACAACAACTAAACCTACTACAAATGCAAGGAGAAATGGAAGAAATAGTGTTGCAAAAAATGATAATAAATTTGAAAATAAAGGACCTTTTTTGGATGTTTCAAATGTGGTGGTGACCACTATGCTAATAATTATCCCCAAAAAATCGGGGAACAATCAACAACAAAGATACATGTTGTAATGGCTAACCACTAAGATGAGAAACAATACTACCCATTAAAGTGTCAGGTAAGTTATATGGACTTCTTGTTACTATTTTATTTGACATTGGTGCAACCGAGTGCTTCATTTCTAGTAAATTAGCTAAAAAAATGAATAAGAAAGTTGTTATATGAAAAATACATGGACTGTATAAATATGGGAATAATGTTGTTCAAATTGTAGACCAATGTTGTTTGACACAACATTGGAATTACCTAGTTTCACCACAGAATTGACCTATACGTAGCTCCTTTAGGGTCCTATGACATTATTATTGGTGTAAATTGGTTTTCCAAACATAAAGCAATAATAGATTGTTTTCAAAAAATGAATAGAATGCCTAGATGACATGTAAAAAACTAGCATTCAGGGCATAAAAAGGAATTTTGAAGTAAGGAAAATTTCTACCATGCAACTTAAGAAAGCTAAAATAAAGGTTGTATGTTGTATGCAATAAAAATTTCTAATTTTAGTGAGGAAGGTAAGACTTCCTTGGAGGATTATCCATTTATTACAAGAGTACAAGGATGTCTTTCCGGAGGAATTACTTGGACTTCCTCCTAGACGTGAGTTTGATTTTACCATTGATATCAAACCTGAACTGAACCGATATCTAAAGCACCATACATAATGAAATGACAACAAAAAAGTTAGTTGAACTAAAAACACAACTTCATGAAATTATTGTCTAAAGGACTAATTAGACCAAGTGTGTCTCCTTGGGGAGCACCATCATCTTCATTAAGAAGAAGGATGGAACATTAAGACTATGCATCATTATCACATGCTTAACAAGGCCACAATAAAGAATATATATCCTTTACCAAGGATTGATGACCTTTTTTATCGATGAGAGATGCATCTATTTATTCAAAGATCAATTTATGATCTAGTTATCATCAACTAAGGATAAAGGATGAAGACATTCATAAGACAATGTTCAAAACAAGATATGGGCATTATTATGAGTTTACAATGTTACCTTTTGGACTCACTAATGCACCAACATGCATTCATGAACTTAATGAACAATATTTTTCAAGGAATATCTAGATAAATTTGTGCTAGTTTTCTTAGATGATATTATGATTTATTCTAAAAACATGGAAGAACACAATGAACACTTGAGAATAGTGTTAGATGTGCTTAGAAAAATAAAATTATACGGTAAAATTCAAAGTGTTCATTTTATCATAATGAAGTGTAATACCTTGGGCACATAATAAAAAAAGATGGGATTTCAGTTGACCCATCAAAAATTAAAGTCCATTATTGAATGGCCAACACCTAAGAATGTACATGAAGTTAGAAGCTTCATGGGGTTGGCTGGTTATTACAAAAATTCATGAAATATTTCTCTAGAGTGGTTGCACCAATAACCTCTTTGCAAAAAAAAGGAAAAGAAATTTTATGGAATGATAAGTGTGAAAATGCATTTAATATGTTGAAGGAAAAACTTACAACAACACTTGTTTTGAAGGTTTTGGATCCCAATGGAAGCTTCATCATGGTAATGATGCCTCTCGGTGAAGGTTTGGGTGGAATAATTCTACAAAATGATCATGTAATTACTTATGAGAGAGAAAAAGATGAAGGTGCATGAGAAAAAATATGCTCCCCATGACTTAGAACTTGTTTCATAGTTCATGCCTTAAAAATTTGGAGGCATTACCTACTAGGAAATCCTTTTGAATTGAAAACATACCACTTGGGGCTGAAATATATCTTTACGTAACCTAATTTGAATGCAAGACAACATAGGTGGCTTGGATTTTTTGTCTCAATATGATTTTGACATTAGTTACATTAAAGGAAAAGAGAACCATGTGTGGTGATGCGTTGAGTCATAGGAAGCATGTTTCCACTATTATAACCCTCATAACATAATTTAAAGATGAAGTAAAGAAACAAATGCAAACTGATTTGTATTATCAACATGTGAAAACTGTGTTAGCAACAAATCCAATGATAGGAGATATGAAGGTTTTAAGTTTGATAATGAAGGAGTCTTGAGATATGAAAAAAGTTTTATGTACCTTTGGGAAATGACCTTAGAATGAAATTCATGAAGGAATTTCATGATGCTCCTTATTTTGGGCATCCCAGAGTGACGAAAAATGTTGGCTGATGTAAAACAACAATACTTTTGGAAAGGAATGAAGAAAGACATGAAAATTATGTTTCTCATTGTCTTGAGTGTCAATGTGTTAAGGCGAGCACATGCATCATACTGTGGTATGTTGTATCCTCATAACATTCCACATTACAAATGAAAAGTAATTAGCATGGATTTTGTGCAAGGACTGTCATTGTCTAAAAAAAAAGCATGACATGATTTTAGTAGTGGTTGAAAAATTACTAAAGTATCTCACTTCATACCAAGGTAATCTAAAGGATGATTCACCCATACTTGCAAAATGGTTTGTGCATGAAATTTTTAGATTACATGGAGTTCTAAAATTGATTATTTTTGATAGGGATCCTAGAATGACCTCTCATTTTGGAAAACTTTAAACTCAACTTTGGGAACAAAACTAAACTTTAGTTCAACATACCATCCAAAAATAGATGGTCAAACAAAAAGAGTTAACTAGGTTATGGAGGATATGCTCAAATGTATTGCATGGATCAACAATATAAATGGGAAGAATATCTTCCATTGGTTGAATTTTCCTATAATAACACTTATCATTCTTCACTTGAAAATGTCACCATTTGAAGCGTTTGTATGGGAGAAAGTGTAGAACTCCTATCAGCTAGGATAACATGGAGGAAAAGAGAGTAGTAGGCCTAAAAATGTTAATAAAATGGAAAAGAAAGTAAAGCTCATTCGTGAGTGGTTGAAGGAAGCCGATAGAAGAAAAATATGTATATTTAAAAAGAGTTGACAGAAAATTTGAGCAAGGAGATAAAGTCTTTTTGAGGTAAAACCCAAAAAGAGCTCAATTACATTTGGCAAGATATACCAAATTATCACCTAGATATGTGGGACCTTTTCAAAATTCTAGAAGTTATAAGTCTAGTGGCATACCGATTAGCATTACCTCCCACATTGTCTAGAATGCATGATGTTTTTCATATTTCATTGCTTAAAAATATGTTTCAGATATAACACATGTCATAAATTGAACTCTTTATAGGTTCAAGACTAAGAATCATCATGGTGGAACCAATTAGAGTGTTGGAAACTCATAGGTTACATCTCAAAAATCATGATATTACACAATGCAAGGTCCAATGGGACCAATATTATGAAGATAACACAACTTGGGAGAATTAGATGAAATGAAAACACATTTTTCCTTTTATTTTCAATGATTAAAAATTGTTATTTGACTATCTGTTATGATATATATACATATACTTGATAATAGTGTTGATGATATGATGGAAAATTTTGTTATATTGTTGATTATTTGAAAATATTTGTTGTTATGAGGTTATTTTACAACCAAGATTTATGAGTTATGATTGATGAAATTTATGGAAAATTTTCAAAGTTTTTATGAAAATGTGAACTATTTTTCTTTGATAATGATGTTTGAGATTTTTTTTAATTATATGTTTTTGATAATGTTAAAGTTAAATCATCAGGACGATGATTCTTTAAGGGGGAAGTATGTCACACCCCACATTTAATGGTTTTTTGTCATTGTAAATGTTTGATAATGACTAAATTAATTAAAAATTAATTATATAAGTATATATATATTATATATATATATATATATATATATATAATAATATATATATATATATATATATATATATATATATATATATATATATATATAATATTTAATTTATTATTTTGTTTGATGTTTATGATTTTATGTTGCATTATTATATATTGATTTGTTTGGTTGGATTTTTCCATTTTGTTGCATTAATGATTTTACATTATTAATTATGTTTTTTATTATTTTTTATGCAGGTTAATTTGCATGATTATTGGTTTGTTTAATTTATCATTAGACCATTTAAGCATTGTTAAATTAACATTTCATTTTTGAAATTTGAATTAAAGTTTAATGTTATTTTTAATTGGTTTGACCACATACCTTATAAATTTGATTATTTGTAACTCTCTTGAATTAATTTTAAAAATGATGGTCATTAGACCATTTGCAAGGTAATTATTATTATGTTATTGTTTAAATGTTTAATTTTAAGTTGACCCTCCTTAGCATTGTGAATGATGGTCATGACCATTTGAAGGTAATTGTAATGTTTAAATTTAATGTTTAACCATGTTAATTTTTTCATAGACCATGGGAAAAAATTAAAGTTATTATTATTTTAAAATGGTCATGGACCATAAGGATGAAGGTTTATTTCACCAGTATTATAATGTTGATTATTTAATTTATTGAAAATGTCATAATCTTAAACCATGGGATAATTAAATTGTTTATTGATTATGTTTAACAATGGTCATCGACCATATTTTTGCAAAAATGGATATTTAAATTTTGTTATGTTTATTTGGTCATATGGTCATGGTATTTGAAAAGGAATTTTGTAAAGTTTAATTAATTAATGATGGTCTTTGACCATTCAAATTGCATGCAATTTTAATTTGAATTAATTGGAAATTTTGAAGTTTTGAGGAAGGTTTTAACTAGTGGCACTTATTTCATTAAATAATTAATGAAAACAAGCATGGTTTTGGGAAATTGGAAGCTTGCTTTTACAAGCAAAAACATGCAAAATCATTCTCTCTCTCCATATTCATTTTTGGTTTTGTTTGGTTTTTTTTTGATTGGAAGTTGCATGAGGTTTTTGAATGGAGAATTATTATGGAAGTTTTTTTTGGGTGACTACATGCATGCAAATGAAGCTTTATTTTAATGGAAAATTTGTGTTTATTATTGTTGTTTTTGGAAAATTTTTGGGAGTTTTTTTGGCATGGGATTGAGTTTCATGGTTTGAGAAAATTTGGAAAAAGAAAAAAGATACAAAAAAAACTAGGCATGGGTTATTTCTCTTACTTTTTTTGTTTTTATTTGAAATTTGGGATATATTTTTTTTTTAATTAATTTATAAATTTGGAAAAATAATGGGTCTTTGTGAAATTATATAAAATATGTTTTTTTTGGGTTTTGAAAAACTTTGGGCATGAATTTTAATGAGAAATTTTTTTAAAATTTTAAATATTTTTTTGCTTTTGAATTTTGAAATATATTTTTATTTTATTTTTTTTAGCAACTCTCGATTTGAGCTTGTTTGATAGTTGATTTGACATTGGGATATATTTTTGAGTTTTTTGTTTTTTTAAAATAAATTTTTCCTTCATTTTCAATATGGGAAATTTTAGGAGAAAATTTAGGAAAATGAAATGAAAAATGTTTTTTGGGTTTTTTTTGAAATATTTTATTTTTTTATTTTTTTTTTTTTTTTGAAAATTTTGGTTTGAAGATTTGGGAATGAATTTAAATTGGGTTTTGAAATTTTGAATTTTTTTGATCATATAAAATTTAATTTGTTAATGAAATATGGAAATTTTGGGTTTTTTTTAAATTTTTTTAAATTCATTTTTTTTTATTGAAAATGTTATTTTTTAAAAGGTTAAATATGGGTATTTAATTTTTTATTTTCAAATAAATTTTAAGTTATTTTATATTTTGATTGAAATTTAACTTTTTTTTTGATATTTATTAAATAATATGATTTTTAAATTAATGGGCTTAGCTGATTTTAAGAAGATTTTTAATTGATTTTTGAGCTCAAAAATTTTTGGTTTAAAAAACTTTTTTTTTTGATTGAAATTTTAAAATCAATTTGTTTTTAATTTTTTTGAAATTTTTATTTTATTATTTTGATTTGAGATTATATGAATAGTCATTAAATTTTGTTTAAATTTACGTATTTAAAGGAAATGGTTTCAATTCAAATTTTTGTTTTTTTTATATATTATTTTATTAAAATTTTTTTATTGATTGAGGCTTATTTTTTTGTTTAAAAATTTTTTATTTTTGAATTAGGATTGATGAATTTGATTATAACCATTAAGATTTTTTTTTTACCTTTTTTTGATTATATTAATGAATCTATGTGAAATTATGATTATTGAAATTTTGTTATAATAAGTTAATTGATATATTTTATTTAGAGAGATGAGTATTTATTTTGTTTAAAGAAATTTGATTTGAATAATTTTTTTTTTACCTTATTCATGAATGTTAATGAAAATTAGATTTGAATTTGATTATTAATTATTTTCTATTGAATATTGATGAAATTCATTCTTATCTTTGTATTATTATTTGAATGTAAATTTTTAGTAATGAATGATGAAGAATTGTTGAAATGTATGATTATTTTTTAAATATATTTTTTTGATTTTATTTAAATAATTTAAAAAAATAGTTATATATAGTTAAATTTTATTCATCAAATATAATTTTTAAATATTTAGATGAAATGAAGTTATTTATTGTTGATATTATTCTTGTGGAGATATCTTAATGAATTGAATTGATGATTAATATAAATTCCTGATCTTATTGTAATAATAAATTGCATTTGTAAGTTTATTTAAACAATTTCTAAAAGTTATGATTATCAGTTGATTCTTGGATTGTTTGAGAACATAGCTTACATTATGTAGTATCATTTTCATTTGATTGATTAATGATATATAAATTAATTAATGAACTATGAATGTTTATTAGTTATTAGTTAAGTAACCTTAACATATTATTTTATTTCAATTAAATACAACAAGAATATGAGTTAGATAACTCATGCCATAGTTCATAGAACTGACCATGTATATATTTCTCTCTCTCCTATAATGTGCAGGATGGAGTGACATTTATGAAGTGATTAATTGGATTATATATGCATGATTTCTTCATGTATTATTTGTTTAAAAATCCATGATAAGATTATTGTATTTAATTGATATAAATGTGAAATGATTATCTTCACAAGATGATTTAAGGCATTTTTCCTATTGTACTATTATGAATAATTGTATGTCATTATTTTTCGAAAAATAAGGACTTATCCTTATTATGTTTAAATAAATATACTTGTTGTTTTGTATCATATTTTATGAGATATGGAAGTGTTTAAGTGTTGTTTTAACAAAGTATAAATGAATAAAATTTATTGATATTTGTTATGTAATCATAATTGATTTTATTGATTCATTTTGAATGAATGAAAATGTGTCATTAACAAACATAGTACGATATGGAAAAACAATACAATGAAACAACATTATATTATATTATTATTATACCTTATTAAATAAAGTACACAATTCATATCAAATGATGATCAAAATGAGATAAAGTGAACTATTCATATTAAATGATGTACTTATGAGATTAAGACCAATACTAACTAGAAGTGATTGGATCATTTAAATGTGAGACATGGTTAAATAAACCTATATTAAATGACAACATTAAGTTGCGATAAATCGATAAGAGGTACCCATAAAGATAGTAACTCAATGAGTTACTATAATCCTCTATCGAGAAATGGATAACGTGTTATGATACATAAACCTATCGTAAAGATGAACTTATTTACTTATCTTAAATAGATAACTAAATTGTAAATGAAGTGTAGATATCTATGAATCATCATTCTTTTCAACGATATAATCCTAACCGTGTCAACTTAGGATGGCTATGGGAAGGATAACAAGTACGTAATGATGAAAATTCATTACGTGGTCACTATCTTTCCCATAGGGATCCTAAGATGGGACTGATAGGATCCTTTCGATTAGAAGGATGAGTCATGGTTCTACTTCTTCAAAACAAAAACTTAATTTCTTAAACAATGAAATGAGATCTAGATAACTATGTAGAGATGGTTGTGTGGTGATGGAGACAAGTTTTGTTGACTAATGTGTGTGTCACAAAACTAAGCTTGCAAAAAATGCTTGAAATCTTGGCCAAGTAGTGTAACTAGTTGATTACATTGTCTGTTCACCATACCCCTAACTTGTTGTGTCGGATACCGGATGGATTACAGCTTGTATGTTTTCCAGGTTGACACTTAGGAGTTGCACATAGTTCTCAAGACACTGTTAAAAAGGTTTAACCAAAAGTATACAAGTTATACACACTTGGTTAGAGTGAATTAAGGGGGATTAGGTAGATCTAGTTGACCCTTATAGTTGCACATGGTTATCATTTGTTATTAGATGGATTGTAAACATTTAATTATCTAAAGCATCCCACACAACTTCCACATGCACAAATACAATTCCTAGGAGGAAACCCACATACTCTAGATAGTGTTTAACCATTACCATTCCTACAGAAGAGTGGTTTTGCTCTGATGTCGATAATCATACATGTTATTATGGTAGCTTTGAATTTGGACTCTTATTTCCCTTAAGCTAGGAGGTGCCATTGAGTATAAGGAGCTAGGCTCATCCTAAAATTTTAGTTTTCTACGTTATGAAGGTGATCACACAAGAAGGGTAAATCATACAAGAATTTTACTCTAAGGTTGACTTTTTATTTAGGTTCCTTTCCTAAAATTCCAAAGTAATTAGTACAACACACAAGAGGTTCATTCATTAATTTCACACCAAAGCACACTATAAAAGATCATATTCATTTCCAGTTAGCATATACATCCACACCCTAACAATACATAATCCTAAATCAAGTTAACACCCATGACCAAATGCCCATTTTCCAAACACCCCAAAATGCTAATAATTTCATACTCATCACAAAATTCAATAATTAACATTTAGATATAACAATATTGTTGATATATCATATACAATTACATTGTTCCAAAATAACATGTTATTATGAAATCACCATAACACTTCACTTTCTCCTTGTCTCTCACTACTGCATGCACCGCATGGTCATCACAAACGGTGGCATGACATCTACCCAAAATCTAGCATAATTCATGTTTTCATAATTTTCCATTCACATGATTATAATACTTAACATGCAACAAGAGAGAGTTAGAGATACATTCATTTCATTTCCTAACTAGAGGAGGGAGGAGAGAGAGAGAGAGAGAGAGAGAGAGAGAGAGAGAGAGAGAGAGAGAGAGAGAACACCATTTTCTTGATAGTCAAATTTCTCAAAACAAGCCACAAAAGAGAGTTCCATATAGTCATATATAATTGAATACAAGTTTTATCGTCATGATGATTTGTCTTGAGGCCCTTGCACAATTTTTTGAGTACAGGCCCCACAATTTTTTCACATTTTCCAAGATGCGAAAATGTTTAAATTTAGCCTCGAGGGCTAAGAGGCTACATTCAAAATTGAATTAACGATGGGCGAACACACCATGAGACATGTGATATACGCTCTCTTATATATAGGTAACTAACTAGAGTTGGTGGAACTTAGAACTGCGAACATGATACGAATGACAACTACTTTTCTAGAGCCACTGGTTGTAATTGGACTAGTTTGATTTGGTCACCCAATTAAGGCCTCACAAAACCCCCTTGGAAAACTAGGCGGCGATGTGTTTTTCTACGAACTAAGGGATGCAAGAAATTTCACGGATAAATACAAAGGTATACGGAAGCCGATATCTATTTCTTCACTTAAAGGCTCCAAATAAAAAGTCAAAACCAAACCCTACTTTTGATTTTTGGCGTAGCTTCCCAAAAATGTAAAAGGGTTAACAAGGCTCTAGAAGGGTGACAAAAGTGCAAAACCAATGTCATCATCGAGGGCGTTCTAAGGTTTTATATGACACCTCACATAATAGGGAGGAGTGTGTATGGTCATAACTCGACTTTCCCCTGTTTCGGGGTTCGGAGAGGTGTTTTGTGAATCACTGAAAATCACGTTTTATTAACTTTGCAAGGTAAATAAGAGGGTAGTTTTAAGCTAGAAATCAAGTTGAACTCGTTGTTGTTTTGTTTTTAAGTTTTTAAGTATTGTTATTAAATCTAAACCAACCTGTAAGGATTAAAAACATAAAACTAGGTCACACTCAAAACCTACCCTTCAAGTTGCCTAAAAGGGGAAAATTTAAAATGTCGGAGTTACTTTGCATTAAAACTTTCTAAGGCAATTCATCACCGATTTATTTATTTTTAAACATTCATAAGAAATGACACTATAAAACATTGAAATCATGCAATATATAGGGAGATAACCATGTCTGCGGTGTACTCGAACACGGGTGCACCGGCTCCAAGAGGTCCACATTCATGATCTATGAGAGACCATGCAATTGAAGAGTATTTTCATCAAATGGTTCATGTGCCTTGATGATATTTCGCATTTTCATACCTTAACCTATCTTGCACATATTCTAAAACCCTCGCGAGTCTCAAAATCTCATTCTCTCCGATAATTGATAAACAATCTCATGCCTTGTTAAGCTCCCACATTTTGTATACATGCCAAACCCCGCCACAAAATTCCAACTTTCGACACACTCCTTCCTACAACTAGACTGGGAGGTCGGTGCACACCCTATTTCAAAACTTCCCATTTCGCTTTAGGATGGGACTAAACAACCTAACAAAGATTGTTGACTCTTGGCTTTAAACACTCTTAATAGCAATTACTTTCATTCCTCTTTAAGGAATTTATATATTGTCTTTTGTTTGAAATGTAGTTTTTTTGCCTTTATTGAGATGCGTTAATGAAAATGTTGCTTCGCTTTCCACTCTCGATTAATGTAGACCTTCTTTGACTCGATTGAAGTTATAGAGGGAATGTTGTTGTGCATGTTTTGTTGTCTATAACTAAGTTGTCCATGCACATGACCTTGCCCGAGTGCTTCCCTTCAGGTTTATGTTTAAGTGTTACTCTCATCACCATCAAAGAACCCAAATTTTGCACCTCTTCCTATAACAATCCTACCAAGATCCTTGCTCTTGAGAAGGTCATGCTTCTGGAAAAGGTCTCAACTCTTCCAAATCTCTTGATTTTAGTTAAACATGTCAAGATAATACATATCATCGCACTTAGAAATGCAAGCCCAAAATCTACAATACGAGCCTTGAAATTTTCTGTCTAAAAGCGTATTGTTGGGCTTGACATCACAATGAATAATGTGTCAATCACAATCAAGGTGTAGGATTTCGAGGCCCTATGAAACGACCACTATAATTTTGGATCTCTTCTCCCAATCCAGCTTGTAGTCATCAATGTTTTCAAACAATAACCCCTGCAGGATACCCTTTTGCATATGGTCGTACACTAGAATCCTTCTCGTGTTTCCATCTGAGCAATATCCCAACAGGCTTACAATGAAGGGAGAATGTAATCCTGCTATGATGGACATCTCGTTCTGGAATTCTTTTTCTCCTTGCATAGAGGATACATCGAATTTTTTCACTGCTACCTCTTTGTTGTTGCCTGAAATTCCTTTGTAATAGCTTGTTTAAATCGTCGAAGGAAATAGCGGCATATTTCAATTCACTGTAAATGAACCTCTGAGGAATTTGACAAGTGGTAAGAGTCCTGCAGTAACTACAGAACTGACAATCTCTTCTTTATTAGACGTCCACTCACTATTTTAAAGCTCACAATTCGGCACATGTGGGAAGGATGGCGGCAGAAGTTGTGGAATCTGGATTCATACCTGTCAAAAGCTCTTATTTTGGATTAGAAATCTGTTGGTTACATTAGGTGAATCATGTTAAATGCTTTGTCAGGATGCCCATGTCTTGACACACCTGGAACACTCCACCACCATGCCCATGTGCCTTCACATGGAGCCATTACTCCATTCATCCACTCTCCAACCAGCCTGCATAACTCCCCCTTTTTCATTTATTTATTATTTTAAATCTTTGTTCTATATTCATTTTTATTTTTATTTAATTAGTTAATTATTTCAACTTTTAAATTTCATTATTATATATCTCAATATATTTATTTACATTTTTTGTTCATCTCATTTCATTTATCTTGAAACTCCATTTTATTATTGTCATTTGATAAATATCTAAATATATAATAATGATCATGTATAAATTTATTTATTTATTTATTTTAATGTCTAAATTTTAATTTAAAGTAACGACATTCCCTTCCGAGAAGTATCAATATGTTTGTTGCCACGAAGGGTTTGACATCTCGCACCACTTTCTTGACATTCGAATCCTCTGAAAAATCTCACACACTTTGACCCGAGTGCAGTGGAAGTGGATACAACAAGGTACGATGATTGTTTGATCGAAAAAGTTCATACACAACTCATCCATGAGAGACCATTACGAACTTGAAAGCCTTTGAATTTAGCAGGGCAATGAGGTAAAGTAAAGCGGGCACTACATGTACTTTCGTGATGACTCCATCATGCTTTTGACGAGCAATGTGAATAGGAACTCTAATGTTATAGTTCCTTCAACACTCATGTCTTGAGGGTGCGAATTCTCCTTATCACACCAACTAGTGACCTAACTCTAAAAGAATTCAAAATAGTACCCCTTCTACAAACAATTTTTTTCTATATGAGGCCCTCATTTCGGATTTAAAATAACTATTAAATGTATTATATAACAAATGGAAGTCATTAGGGACTCATGGATCATAAAAAAATAGGTTATCAATTAGTACAATGTTAAATATGATAAATTGGTCCCTTATAAGTGCATGGTGACATAATCTGAAATAATATGTCACCTCTATCATATTTGAATAGGTTCTAGAATCCAAACCGGTCAACATATGTTATGAACACCATCATATCTCTCCTCAAAATTCCTCAAGATAGCACACAATATCAATTTTTGGTTGAGCATCTATTGGTTCCCCCTACAAAATCCCAAAAGACTTGCATGGTATGTGAAATTATTTGTCCTTATTCCACTTAGTACCATAAAATATATTAATACCTAAACACCGATGCCGTTCCATAAGACCTAAAATGAAACAACCATAAATCCTTAATACAATGATCCTATCATTACACCCTCCTCGCAAAGCAACCTCTTGTTGAGGCTATGATGGGACCATATTATGATGATTAAATTCATAAGAGGAAACCTCAACTATGAAAGAAGTGCATAAAGGAATTTTCGAGCACATATCATTGGAATATTCCTCAACATTAAATTACTCTAAGAAGGATATTGTTGGCATACTATAGAAGTAGGTTACTTTCAATATGTTTGCAAGTACATAGCATGTCAAAAAAAACGTAGTCTCATCCATGTGCCATCTCAAAATTACATATTATTACAACATCGTGTCCCTTTTTGCATGGGGGCTAAAAAAAAATTGGTAAAATAAATCGTACCTTATTTGATGGCCACAAACACATCATGATTGGCATCGAATACTTCACTAAGTGGTTCAAATAAATTCCTCTTACTTATGTAACCGGAAAATATATTTCCAAATTCATCCTAAATCATATCATTTGTCTTTATGGAATCCCTCCACCATCATTTACAACAATGGTAAGTCCTTTAAAAATAAAGAATTCAAAGAACTTTGCAAACAATACCATATCAAACATAAATGGTCCATACCCTATTATCCCCAAGGTAATGGATATGTAGTGCCATCAATTTTTATTTTATTTTTATTTTAAAAGTAAGCACACTAAATATTTCAGATTTTTAAACAAGAAGGATATCCAACAAGGAATAAAACCAGTTTTCTTTCAATGCTAGTAACTACACTTTATTTCCTTTTGTAATACAATGTTTCCAATAAACAACTTTCATTCCAAAATAGAGTTGCAAAAATTCTTATGAAGAGATTTCCATATCGATTTTACAAACTTTCTTTTCCAAGGCATAGGTTCACATTTGTAAAAATATGCTAAATTACATAGCTATTCAAGACAACCTTTTTACAAGATCCTTGCAATATTGAAGGAAAATTTCTCAAGCAATATGACTTAAGTTTACAAGTAACATCACATACAAAATAGGTGTTTTACAAGAACAAGAAGGCTTCACATAGTCACATTCATAAAGATACAATGAGAATAATGTCCTCAAAAGAATGAAGATGCCAAGGAGAGGCCAAGTTGAAAGAGACTCCAAATTTCCACCACATGATCTCCAACTTCAAAAGCTTCCAAGAATCCAACACAAGGAGAAAAAGCTTGTTTACCACCCAACCAATAGGCATCATCACATGCCTTTCCATGGTTGGAAGTCATGCTAGCCTCCCCCAAGCCCATGGGAGAGAGGAACTAGTTCCACAATGTGCACAAGTATAAAAGGGATAAACACAACAAGAATACATAGAAACATTTAAACACTTAGACATAATACACATGATGAGACAACACTATGAGGAGAAACAAGATCACCCTCACAAAAGGGGGAAGAGAAGAAATAGGATGCCCAAAAAAAAAAGAGTGTCCAACCATAGGATACACCAAATACATATTTTATAACCTCCTTATTTCTCCCAACATTCATCCTCCTTATTTCTCCTTTATGTCAATGAAATCCTTCTTGGGAGGATTTTCAAACCCAATGGGTTTCCTCCCAAGAATGGGGAAAGGTTCAAGCCATATGAACCTTTCTCCCACCTCAAACCATATGAGGGGATGAGAAGGAACCTTCATGGCTTGACCAAAAACCATGAGGTTTGAGAGGGAAATCCCTCTCTTCCCCTACATTCTCCAAAAACCATCAAGCCATATGATGGTGGAGAGTAAAACAAAACAACAAAAACAACAAAAAGAACAACCAAGACTACATTCTTCATACAAGCTTAACAACATAAAATTTCACACACTTTATTTTTGACAAATGCATAGCTATCAATACAAGCAACAACAAGGAAAGAGGGATTAAGAATCCTACCTCTACAAGCTTCCAAGACTCTAAGCTTTTCCCACTTTGTCCAAGCAATCCTCAAGCTCCCCAAAAATTCTCCAAGTCCAAAAAAATGAGGAAAAAGTCCCCTTCCTTCACCATGAGGAAGAATATCAAGAGGAACCCAAAAGTTTCCTCACCAATAGGAAAGTGACATGTGTCACCCCCCTTCTTCCTCAAGTCAAATATTCCCAAAACCAAATAAGTAAAAGTAAACTCACCTTTTAGCCCTTAACACCCAAAATACTAAAAATGTAATTAAAACAAAGTGGAGCAACTTTTAACAAAACACACTTCCCCATCCACCTTACATGGATGTGACCAAAGGAAGGCAAAATGGGAGGGAAACTCCCTCCAAACCTTGGAAATAAGCCCCCCTACCTATTAGGTAGGGTCCAAGGGCCCATTTTCATGCTAAGTGAACTCCCAAACTAAAAAGGGGTCACTAAAAATGCCCAAAATAGCCCAATTTCGGGTTTGAGATACTTGGGCACAAGGGTAGAGGGTGTGGGGTCCACCCAAGGTTCACATGTGGCCCCAATCCCTTCTACCAACACACACACACACTACCCACTTACCCAAAACCATCAAATTAAAATGAGATCATTAAACCCTAAACTAGTTTACTTAAATAAAACACGCCCTAAACATAATTAATTTTACAAGACATAAATACATTACAATTGAGGGTTCACTCATGGTGCCCAATTAATACACCTACTCTAAGGCCTCAAACATTTAGCATGGTTAGGGCTCAGCCCGTGGGCTGCTTGTGCACAATTGCGTAGCGCCCTGAAACCCACGTTCTCCTATAACTTGTCACCTGCACACTCATTGCACACATTAACCGCATCTGTCTAATACAATAAACATCATCTACTCATCACAAAATTAATCAAACCTATAATATCCTAACATCATTATACAATTGATAGTGCAACACATACAATTATACACATAGTTCACCATGAATCATCCACAAATATAATTACAACGACATACACCTATGCTAGCATGAGTTACCATTATTAAATCTAGAAGACTATATCATTGATTAAATCGACTACAAGAAATCAACATCTAACCAATAAATCTCACTATCATGTAACTCTGTTAGTGTCATCAACATCATAAGGAATATATCAATATACTAATCTAGTCCAATTGGCGCTACGCGCCCAAAATACCATAATGTCCATGAGGATAAATAACATAGCATAATGTCCAAAATATATCAGAGTCTCAGTCAAAACATGTCTATGCATAAAGGAACCAACGAGATAAGCCAAGGGGCTATAAAAATGTGGGCACTACAGGGATAGGTCAAGGCTTCCAATAAAACCCTTCATAATATTCTTGAAAATAATATCAATTCCACAGTAGGGATTGGCATCTCAAAATTTATCCATCTGCATGGGATTTCCATTCCTCCATTTACACACCCATGGGGGAAACCATGTACTCTCTATTCTTTGGAACTAAAGACATCATTCCCATTGAGATTGATACGCCTTCATTATAAATTCCTGTTATAACCTATTTAGCAATGAATAATGTTGATTTTATCACCTTAACAAGCTATAATTATTGGATGAGAAATGAATTAATGCCTCATATCACCTTAAAGTATATCATAACCCGATGCACCAAATCTACAAGTACATTATCCCTAGATAATTTTAGATTGGTAACATAGTCCTCAAAGAAACACAACTAAAGAAAGCGAGACAAAAGGAAAGTTTGGGCTTAATTAATTAATCCCACACAATTTCATTTCCATAGTTGGTTATGGAGCCTACAAATTGGAAATTGAGGATGTAAATTAGCTTTATGAATCCATGAACATAATTCACCTCAAATGATTCTACACCTAAGTAAAATGTAAAAAAATCACAAAAATTAGAAAAGAGAAATAAAATTTTCCAATGGTCAAAACCATGTTTATGGTGCCTTGGATAAGTATTGCAATGAAAATCAACTTCTAGTGTTATGCATATGTCATGTTTTCTACAAGTATCATATACTTGGGAACATGACCGCTCTTTCCTACTTGCATTCACCCATCCATTGACCCAAGGTAGCTAGGTTTGACCCCATTCCCACATTAGAATATTTTGAAAATTTGTGTCAAATAACATCTTGGTATATCCAATCCTTCATTGTGGAAAATCTTAGCATAACCACTAGTCATTGGAATTTTCTCGTAAATATCCTAAAACATCAAAAATCAAAAGACATGTAAAAACTCCAAAATTTCAAAAACAACAAAAACATCAAAATTTTAAAAACAATAGAATGTATGAAAAAATTAAAAATACCTTGTCTTATTCTTAGGCATACCCCAAATTAGTTCTTCTCAAGTGTAACGAATCAACTTAATCCGACCTCTGGTATATTGCATTCTTATGGGAAACCATGGTTATCATCCTCCATTATAGTATATATCATTCTCAATCTATCCCCCTTGCATATAAGCGTTTCTCAAGGAAAATCACTATTGCATTCATCACAATAATCAATCGTTTGGGTGTTAATAAGGACACACATTTCTTTCTTTTAATTATTTGTCTTTTCTTTTTGTTTGTTTTTGCATGTGTGTATGTGTTTTTTTTTTCACAATTCCGTTACATATGAAAATAGTGTAATCATGGGACATTTATCTCATGGTTCATCCTATCACATGCCATATTAAATTAGGTTGCTCAAATCAAATGGGCCTCCATGAAAAATTTATTGTATGTACCTATCTTATATCTAGCATTCATCTATCACTTCGTATCTATATCTATCACCTTGTATATTTTTTAAATTATCACCTTTTTCACACATTCCTTATCATCATTACCTTATCCATAATCATCCCTTCATATTTTCAATATCAATAAACTACCCATTCATCTTGTTAATCCTATTCAAGGACCCTCCTTGTGACAAGCATCTCTTTTTGAAAATCCCCAAATGCCACTACTTTTATCGCCCCATTTTGACCATTCCTTCTCCTATATCATCTACCTTGGCCATCCCTAAATCCATCACTTTATCCTTGCAATCATTCATCTCCCCCTCACCATTGGTTCTCTTCTCAAAGAAATGTTCATCGCCCAATCAACAACTCAGCCACCTATTCATCGTGTGAATATAAATCGACACCACCCTCCTAAATAGTTTCCCCTTATACAGATCCTCGGATATAACCTCTTTTATCACCCCCTTTTCCTTATGCTACTCCCATATCATCCCTCTTATCATATATATTCACCACCTCATCCTTAAAACCACTCATCACTCCTTCACCATATCTCCATGCTCATCATCATCCTCCCATATGTCATCATTCTCATCCTTCTTCACTTAAATCCCCTCTTATAATGAAACTCACATCATCCCCATATTTATCCTTCTCCATATGCCTTATTTACTCCTCCTTATTCTTTTCCACACAATCATTATTTTCTTAGACACATCCATATCCTTGATCATTTACAAAAACTTTCTTTTCCCACTAATTCATCCTTTATTTACACCTCCCCCAACAAGTTCCTTTCCATGACCATTATAATTTCCCCTTTCACACACCTTATTATCTTCCACAACACACACAACATTACCCTATTTGTATTGATTCATGACCCATTTATCCTCCATACCTTCACCATCTTCATTTTTTTCACTCTTACTTTTCATGATCCTCTCATAATCTCCTCAATTTACTTTAATCCATTTTCCCACACTTTCACCCTCTCATAATGAGTCTTCTTCACACATCCATAACACTCCCTCTTTCACTTATATATGAAATTGCATTATCCTCCATATGTTATCACTTCCAACCCACTTCATCATAAAATTTACCTAGACATGAACTCATTCTTGAGCCCCCATTCAACTAAAATTCTCTTGTATATGCTTCCTTCAGTCCCAAAATTACCTATCCATCTCCATATGTGTAATTGTGCTCTCCACTTGCTACCCTATCCTGGATCAATTTTTTTATCTAATCTTACATATTCTTCTTTCCTAGTTCATAGTTTTCATCATTTCCCACCTAATGGTATGCACCATATTTATTTTCCTTCCTTCTTATCCCTCGTCATTTATTGACAACCTCAACACCAACACATTATCCATCAATTGATGGATACACATAAATTTCCCTAGTAGCAATAATATAATCCCTTAGGGTATAGCTACCAAATTTTACAGCCCCTACATGCATTTACATATGATTTGTTCCCTGCTCACTTGTATACCATGCCAAAACCCACTCTCCTCTACTTACATCTCAAAATTTATTCCTTATTGGTTACTTCATAATGTTGTTCACCAATATCTCTTCTCCTTGCCATTTCTTTTAATTCATTCATCTAATACCACACCTTGGTCATTCTCTAACCTAACATCAAGACTTATTTACAATCACCACTTTTTTATAGCTAGGGAATCATCTTATCCATTCCCTCCAATCACATGTTTTAACACATTTCTATCATCTTTTATCTATCCCCCATAACACAATCTGAGCATCATCGATAATGGCATTTTTAAGACTTCAAAACCTCTATTTTCTTGTTTTGAGAATCCCTTCAACTCTTTCATTGAGGTTGCACTTCGTCTTGAGGGGCATCATCCTACCAACTATGCCACCAGGGCATATCTTTTGAAATATTCATTTTCTTTACAATATTAGCCTATCGATTCCTTTACAAAAATCATTGAAGTGGTACATCGATCAACATTTCCAACTTTCATATATCTTACAAAATAATCCTATAAAACCCTCTAAAAATATATTGAATTGGCCCATTGACCAATATTAAGTATTTTTCTATTTCTATCAGTTGTGTCAGTAGGGTTATCTTCTTGTCGACTTTCTTTGAAAATGTACTACTAATCGCAAAACCCTTTCAAAGAGGGAAAATGCAGAAGCACCATTGTATCAATTAATTTGATCCATCGTCCCATTTTAATCCCAAAAATACCATGAGTAATTAAGTATCTAATTAATTATTATTAATTATCTAATAAAATCCTCACTCGCTTTAGCCAAATCCTACACTAACTATTCACATAATAATTTAATAATCCACATTATCTTCCATCTCAAATCCCACTATCTCATCCACCTTAAATCCCAATTCATCCCCCATTTTCAAAGACTTTACCAACCCCCACTACCAAATCCTCCAAATTCTTCACCCACCTCCATTATCAAATAAAATAATCTCATCAAATCCCCATTTTCCAATATCCTCCACCAAATCCTCCAAAGTCTTCACCCACCTTCATTATCAAATAAAATAATCTCCTTCGATCCCCCATTTTCTAATATTCTCCACTATCTTTCAAAATTTAATTTTTAGTCCACCATCCACATCCCCCAAATATCTATAAATAAACCCCTCAATCCTTCATATAAAGAATTGGATGTAGCATTATTCTTTGAAATTATCCTTGAATCCATTCATCAAACCAATCATCCAAATATTCCTCATAGGTACATTCTTATCAAATTATTGCATGGGGATCCTTTGAGCATCCACAATCCATGAGAAAATCCATGCATCAAGGAGAGGTTTGCATTTCTTTTATGCTTTGATATTGATTTCTTATTTTCTCAATCATATGATATTATATTTTATCTATATAAGGATTTTCATTTTTATTTCCTTTTTCGTAGTCTAAATCTAACGTGTACAGAAATCCAAACCAATATTGATTATATATTACGCTTTAAAGTTTGTATGCAATAATTAATCTATCAACCAACCAATCTATAATTCCAATATATATTTTTATTTGGTATTATTTATCATATTAAGGATAACTTATTACAATATACATGTGATTTATTTCATGCTCTTTTCCTTCGAGTTGGCACTTTGGAGATAAAACTTTATCCTTCATAGAAACTAGTGCATATGCATATTTATGATCATATATCTAATAAGGCACCTAATACAAGTGCCATAAAATATGCATCTTATAATTCAAGAGAGTTAAAAGTCTTGCAGAGGAAATACTTCCTATCATGTTCATAATTGACCTAAGTCCTCCTATTTTACATAAGCAAGAACCACTTCACTTTGAAAATTATCAAGTTATACCACATGATATTTACCTATCTTATTGGATAAATGTTTGATCAATCTATCATCTAATTCTCATCATCATCCTCGTAGGCTTAAGAAGTTTAAATTTCACCCTTATTGTAACTATAATGGCATTAATGTACATTATGAAAATGACTATTACACTTTAGAAAAAGGTTAAATAGCTTGAGATCAAGGGTATTATTTCTATCAAGATATGCTATACTTAATATTTTAAATATCAATCTCCTTCTCTAATGCCTCACTCTATAGATATTCTGATATTCCACTACACACCTTTTTTGGAGTGTCTCCTACAAGTGATGCTCATTGGAGAGGATTATCTCCTTTAAGGTCATCTCAATCTCTGAAGTCTAAATGGGTACTTAAAGATAAGAAATCTAATCCCAATGATGATATGAAAGTAATACATCATTCAAAAATGTATACCTTAATACGAGAATCACATCACATTATTAAAACAAAAAGAGGACGTAATATGTCTCAACAAGATAAAATGGGTAAGGAAACATTGTGAAATGAAATAATTCAAAGAAAAATGATAGAAAAGGAGAAATTACACATGGTTATAGATTAATTAGAGCATACGAAAACATTGTTAGAGGGAAATATGGAGAATGATTATGAGGTTATCCTTGATTTACCATTACTATTCAATTTAGACTTGAAATATACTACGATAACCAAATGGTATGATATTGACGATGAGAAAAATGGTATATCATAAGAGTGTTTGTATAAGTTAAATTTTAGTGGTACCATCAATGATGACATAATGAAATAGGTTATTGGGGCATAATTACGAGATGCAGATTAAAAATTTGGCACTTAAATTCATTATGGACATAACCATCGATAGAGGACAAAATTGTCTAATGGTACTTTGTCGATGGGCTATATTCTCTTGCACAACTTTGGACATCCAATTTTAGAATTTATGATAAAATATTTTTTTCATAAGTCTCTCGACACAAGTTTAGGGATAGATACATAGTTTTAATATATAATTTATTGTATTTTGGTACAAAATGAAGGGGGCATGAGGATAGTTAAATCCAAATATCCAATATTGGGTAACACATTTTCATATTGGTATAATAAGGGCATGAGAATGAGCATCATTGTTTCTACATATTCAAAGTTTCAAAATCACTAATAGAACGCACAATGAGGGCATGAATGTAATTCATTCCCTTTCAAATTTGCATAGAATTTGGAAACTTATAATCTAGATTTTTCTACAAAGGTGTGATTGTATGGGTGTATGGTGTTACTTTGGGTATAACGACACCCTCAATATAAATGGGCCTAATGATACCTTGGTACCTCATTACCCTACATCTCTTTAGAGGATAGGTAGGTCAAGTGACACCCATCTTTTTTTTAAATTTGTTTTGGGTAACACTCGACCTCCTTTAGTTAATTCTATGTTTGTTCAAGTGATAGCCAACCTATTTGGTTTCATACTACTTCTTGGAATTGAGGACTAGTCACCCCCCAAATCCTTCATCGATGTAATTATAATCTCTCTCTCTCTCTCTCTCTCTCTCTCTCTCTCTCTCTCTCTCTCTCTCTCTCTCTCTCCCATGTGTTTTGTTAAGAATATCTTGCATGAAAACACAAATAGGTGTAATAATTCCATTTCTTGTTCCTTTTTAAGTTTAAAGTTCAATTGAAAATATATAATTAAAATTCAATTATTTTTATATGGATATTGACTACAATCTATGTTATAGGTTTCACTTTAGGGATCTTGTAAACATTCAAACATCTCAAGAAATAAAGCATCTCAATTAAATACAAAGTGTGTTTGCACAATCAAGTACATATTTTCTTTCTTAAGGGGGATAAATGTAGACATCTAAATTTGGTAATGTATCATGTGATAATTTTAGTCTTGACGCAATCCCTTTAATCATTACTTGTACACCTATTCTGAGATAATTTACTATATCTTAAACTATGTTTTATCCTATTACAAGACTATGTCTCCTCATTACAATTCTCATCCACTCACAAAAATACTCACATCAGTCACAATAAATCCAATCATACTTATTGTGCACAAATCTCCAAAGAACTAATATTTACTTCTAGACCAAATTTTCACAACAATTCAGTCTTATGTAGAATGATTCTATCCAAACAAAATCAATGATCAATTTTCCATTATTTTTATCTTTTATGGATTGGCATCTCCGCTATGGGTCATACTTAATGAAAAATTATATATGTGGAACTTTATATGAGAAATTATAATACACACATTTACTTACCTAGAATTTTAAAGATCTCATCAAGCACAAATCATAAAAAGGAAAGAAAATATATCATATACTAACCTAATTATAAATCACACACTACCAGCATCCCTACATATTTCTAAAGCCCTATAAACTAGGTCCAATAATAAAGCTTCCCAAATCATGGGCCTACAAATCCAATTCAAGTACAAGTAAACCAATTCAATACAAACAATTATCAAGTGTTTAAATTATCATATTCACTTTCATCCATTCAATAGTATATCACATTTGTAGATGGATAACTACATGAAATGTGATGAATTTACGTAGTATTTCCAATGTAGATAGTGTACATATTTCAATTCAACCCAAACATTAATCTATTTGTAGGTTCTTACCAAGGATTATGGTTGTGGAGAAAGTTGGTTAATTTTAGGGGTTTCACACATTGTCAAGAGCTAACATTTTATAGTGAATCATATATAAATCATTTATACAGGCTTCGGAAGTTACAAATATCTATTGGAATCCCAAATCAAATCATCCAAAAAAAAAAACCACTAAATGGTTTGGTTATAGAAAAATGGTTTCATCCTATGTATAGTGTAATTCTTAAATCATATATAAAGCATTTGTAGGATATTTCTAGCCATTTCATCCCTCAATCACACCTATATTAGTTCTTAGACATATAAATAAATGTAATTGCACTTAATCCTATCATGTTTTACTATATTTATCATATACCCTAATTTAATAATTATTTGTATCATCTTACATGTATTTTCATATTACAATGTGGGATTATTTATTCTGTAATCTGATTACACATTTAGTTTCTTAAGATCTATATCATAATTAAGGTTTATTTTATCCCAATTTTGGGTTAAACCAATAGTTTACTTATATTGAAATTATAAAACTATCAACCCGATATCCAACCGACTCTTTCCAAATCTCATGATGGAAATCCTAATGAACTAAAAATACATGCAACACAAAAATTATCATAAGGTATTATAGATTAGATTCCACAATATCTCTTACCAAGAGACTGATTCCCACTTGTACTTGGATTTGACATTATGAAATATTCTCCTTATAATTATAACATAGCCTCTTACAACTAAAATGAGGATATTTATGAATATAATGAATTTAATATTTTCCAAACCATTTAAGGATCATCCACCCCTTTCTTTTGAATCCTTTAGAAAACTTGGCAATAACACCAAATAACCTTGTATTGACACTAATGTGTTTGACTACATAGATACACAAGCATGTACTATGCATCCCTCTTATGATAAGGATTACATTGTTTTCCATGTGTAATTTGTACCCTTGACTTTCTCCATAGTCAAAGGAGCTTGGATAAAATGCATGCTTTCATTCGTGAAGCCAATATTATTTTCACTTCTTTTTACTTTGATGCTTCTACTTTTGATACTAGTGACAAAGAGGAAAAATAAACTTTAACATATTCTCCTATAGATAATCCAACAATGGAAAATACCAAGTAGATAATTACACAAAAATTAAAATTTTCTTCAAAGCACACAATCTAACACCATACATTTTAGACTATATCAGCCATCCTATGGAAAATTGTGATGTCATTAATTTTCCTTCCTTGTAACAAGCTACATTGTACAACGATTGGAAAAATTTGATTTAGTATTAGTATATCCTCTTATATCCCATTACATTAACTAATATGATCCTAGTAGGGATTATGCAATTTAGAGAAAAAAACTATCTCTAAACCAATAGAAATCACACTTGATATTAAGGTTATGTATGTCTATTAGATTAGGTCCACATAGAAGTGTAATGGTAAAAGTATGTTTACCTTGAAATTGATCGTGAGTACAATGGCCCTTTACCTAAAATTTAAAATTATGATGTCTCTCTTGATATAATTCATGAAAGAGAAGACTAATTACTATGTCAACATCATAAACTTAGTCGCTTTCTTGAGAAACCTCACTTGATGACTTTGTTGCTAATGTTGAAAAAATCCAAATTACCCTATCTTCGCTAACCATTTCCGGATGTCTAATCAATGCTTGTGGGACGACACTATAAACGTCCAACTCGGTGATGTTGATTCCTATATGATAATGATATTCTAAAATTTCCACATTTATAACCAAAAAATCAAGAAATTGTCCTTAAACATAATGAGAATTTTTCTTGGGATTATTTTGACATGACTAGAATTGATCCTCGAGATGGTTTTCCATAACATTGTTACTTACTTTGATTTCTCTCTTGTTCAATAAAAGATAAGAAAATTACCTCTATAAATCTATAAAAAAATTCATAAAGATCTCATCAAACTTCTAGGTTCCAAATTTAGCTACCAATTGATTATTCTCGAATGGGTCTCCAACATCGTATATATTCATAAAAAGGCCACCTTACCTATTTGCATTTTTATTAACTTTCATAACCTTAATCTTTCTTATCCTAAGGATAATTTTCCTTTGGAATCTATATATTCCATGGACAAAAATATGGTAGGATATGATATGTTATCCCTCGTGGATAGATTTTTAGGTTACAACAAGATCTAAATCACATTTGAAGATCAACATAAAATTACCTTTATAGTTAAATGGGGCACACATTTCTACATGAAGATGCATTTTAACCTTAAAATTTCCAAATAAACTTACCAATTTATAATGACATATATTTTCCATAACTTGATCCAAAAATTGTTCAATTCCATATAGATAATCTATTATTCGAATCTCGACATGTTGAAGGTCATTATTTTGACTCTGAAATCCCTTTAATGCCTCTAGAAATAAAAGATTCACATTAATCCCATAAAATAAATATTTTTTGTCACTTAAGGAAATATCTTTGGGTTCCTCATCTCCAAATTAGGAATCGATGTAGACCCCAAAAAAATCCAAATAATCATCAACATGCCTTGACCCTCATCCATTTATGATATCTACACTTTTAGCAAATATTGGGGTGATTTGATGGATTATTCCTAAATTGGCTTGTCAAACTCACTCCATTAAAAACCTCCTCAATAAAGGTGTCTAGTTATAATGGAATAAGGATTGTCAATATGAATTTTATTTCATGAATAAATCATTACTTAGTGTTCCTATATTAAGACCTCATTCTTACAACCATCCCCATATCCTTTATACTTCATATACCTTGTATATATTGGATAATTGTTGGCACAATAGGATGAAAAAGGAAAATAAAACATTATCTATGATATTATCCAATTACTCCTCAATTATGAGACACACTACATTAACATAGAGTGTGTCTTCTTAGTTATATGTTTTGATTCTTATAACCTTCAACACTATATTCTATATCAAACAAACTATGTTATCTCTATACTGACCCTATTTTTCACTTCTTTCTATAGTCATACTACATTTGTACCACATTATAAAATGGATGGAGGTCCTTATGGATTTTTAATTATGCATTAAAATGCAAAATAGTCAAGAAATAAGTAATTTCTAATCAACTTACCTCTACTCCAATTCTATCTAATCGATGACATATATTATAAGATGTCATCTATGATGAAGATATGTTCTAAATTAAGCGCGTGTACCGACCCATTACCCTTAAAGAATAATTTCATTACTTCAACGAAAATCTTTAGGCTTATGCCCTCAAAGAATGTGAAATTGAACTTATGCCTAAAAACCAAGGAGTTAAAATCAAAGAGATTGAAGAAATTATCATCTAATTTCATGAAGGCACATGGACCATCCACTTTGAAAAATTTAAGTGTCTACAAGGAGTTGGGGCGGGATGTTTTCTTACTAGCCCTTTGGTAAATATCCTTCCTTTCACTTTTTACCTTGAATTTGACATCACTAATAACATGGTTTCAGTATTAAGATCTCATTCTTCAAATGAAAGCTATCATTGCTTCTAACATCACCCATCTACATGTTTTGGGTGATTTAAAAGTTTTATGTTGTCCAATTCATGAAAAGTATCAATATAAAAGTGAAAAAATATAATCATACCATGAGTTAACCACTAAACTTTCTAGGAATTTATAATTACAATTGAGGAAATACCTTAGGGAAAAATTGTTTCCAATACCTTAACTTTGTATGCAACTCAATTCTAACTCCATAAATCCATTTCGAATCTATAAATCCCTTTCAACCTTACCTTCTCATGATAGCTCTCTCATATGTGATATATAAGCCATCACAAAGAGGTAAATTCCATGGTATAAGGTGTGATTTGACAGCCCTAAATATGACATATTAGATTTTAATCTAAATGCACTAAAATCACATTAGCCTTGCTCTTCATTTATTAATTAACAACCATTTGTTAATTAATTATATCCCAACTTTAGATACTAATCAATGACCTTACGTTAATTAACAATTCTCAAAAGGCTTTGGATCCATCGGATGCATGTGATTCCATCTACGCTATTCCGGAAGCTAGCTTACTTAATTTAGGCGAGGTCTTTATGGCACAAGGTGATCATAAACCCTTTGACATCCATCTAGCTAATCTCGGGAAGAAACCTAGAGCCCATTCGGAGTTTGAACTCCTTACCAATCAATTAAATAGACCACCCCTTCAAAGGAACTAGTCTCCATGAAAAAATCAATTCGAGATAGGTGAAGCTAATAAACCTAATGTGATTGAGGAACAAACAAGAGTGATGATAAAGTTGTCATGGTAGAAACCGTGTATCACCAAGACAATCAGTAGAAATTCTAAAACTTGTAGAAAATGACTTGCCAGTCACTCTCCCTTTGATCCTCAAGGAATCGAAACATATTTGGCCTAGCTTCTCTCCCCTATGGATGGTTTTATTAAAATCTTCATGGTAGAGGTATCGGATGTCCAGGAAGAGATTCCTAAAGACAATGAAGATTTTATCTTCCTATGAATTATTGGATTCTCCATTATGATGGAGCTAAATGTCGATATGGCATAGGAGTGGGAGTGATCTTAACTTCTTCTAATCATACCTTTCACCTTCAAGTTGGATTTTGAATGTACAAACAATGGTGCAGAGTACAACACCCTACTCCTCATCCTTAATGTAGCTAAGAGAATGGTAGTCGAAATGTTAGAGTTCTAAGAGATTCGTAATTAATATCCAACCAAGTCTTGGAGGTATACGAGAATAGAGAAAAACATCTCCAACTCAACAAGACTCAAGTATACGTTAAAATAGTAAAGATTTTTACTTTATCTCTATTAAAGCAATTCCTAGAGATAAGAATCAATTGGTTGATTCTATTTCTTTTTCCTCTTCTTATTTTTGTCCGGATAAAGGTTTAAAGGAAACAAATTTTGTTTTTTTATATGAGGACTAAGCCTCTAATCTAGAAGATTCCAAGCACAACAATATTTCCCTACGTAGAAAACAAAAATTAACTTTCCACTATGGACTTTTCTGAAAATGATGAGGCAATTTTAGAATTTTTCCACGCGTATAGCGATCTTCCCTCTTCACATCATAAGAAGGGTTTATCCGACTCCACATCCATATTCCTATTTTGGGGATAAGAATAGTTCGGCTTCTTCCTCACAAGATTTCTAAGTCTATGAGGTAGAAGAAGAACCTATCTAATTACCTCTTGTTTTTCCCGAGTTACACATCGCAATCCGGCACTATGATAATTCTTCACCGGAACTCCTCGTGCTATGATTATTTACTAATGCACAGACCTTTAGTTTGGTGGACATAATCTCTCAATGGCTTCTTCAACACACCTTTAACTCGATGGTTTCCTTCGCACACTTCCTACAATATTTCTCACTCCTTCTTTCTATGCTAAATGAGGGGGTGGCCTCTCTATTTATAGAACTTCCAGCTTATCCATCCTATCTCTAAGATAGGATAAGAAATCCACTCGACGAATCATATTCCATACCTTAACTCTTATCTCGTACATGTAAGCTTATCTCATTAAGATAAGATAAACCTTATCATTTTACATGGGTTCCACATTTTTAGAATTTTTACAAATAAAATACACAAATATTTATGACCTCACTCCTTGTCCTTATTACCAATATAATATTTCTAATTCCTAATCATGTAGACCCTACTTCTCTAATTACCCAAACTTTGACATTTTAACATTACCGGACCACTTACGACAAATATTTACTTTTTACAACATTCCTATTGTACTTTGACTATTACCGTACTCCACATTATTGGCGGCACTGTACTGACGGCGCCGTTATCTTCTATCAGACGCTACTACTAATTACACTTAACAACATCCTATTCCTAATACATATATTAATGAAATGGAAATTTTGGAGGAAAATTTTAGTGTCGACATCTTCCCCCTTCCTAGCTTCTACTCCGTCCTCGGAGTAGACTATTCTGGTGCTTGGAAAATCTTCAACTTGTCGTGGTTGACCCATTTCGTAATGGGAGTGCCATCCAATTCCTCCAGTCGGTACGTACCATTTTCATGCACAACTGCTATTTTGTAGGGCCCCATCCATTTTGGAAGAAATTTTCTCTGTCTTCTTTTTTTGTATCTGGAATCATATACTAGAACCAAGTCATTTACTTGAAATGGAGACCACCGGATCTTTTGATCAAAGTACTCCTTCTGCTTCATTTTCTTCTTATGGCTTGTATCCTTTGCTATTTCCCTCATTTCCTCTAGCAAATGAAGATGTACCAACCTTTCTTTTACTGAATCACTTTCATCCATCCTTTCATTTTTCATAACTCTCACAGTGGGAATATCAAACTCAATAGGAAGAACTGGATCAATGCCATAGGCCAACTGAAATGGGGAGTATCCTGTTGCTGACTTTGATGTTGCCCTATATGCCCACAATGCTGCATGAATCCTTTTATCCCATTTATGTACCTGCAAGGCTGCATCTTTTGCTAGAATTTGACACAGCACAAAATTTGTTCGTTCCACCTGTCCATTTGTGCTTGGCTTGTATGTTGTTGCCTTCCTGTGCTTGATAGAAAACTTATTGACTAGGGCTTCTACCACCTCATTAATGAAGTGGCTTCCTTGATCTGTTACAATTTCTAATGGACAACCAAATCTGGTGACAATGCGTTCATATATGAACCTTGCCACTTCATCCATGGAAGCTGCTTTCAATGGCCTAGCTTCAACCCACTTGGTTAAATAATCTGTGGCAACTACAATATACTTATTTTGACGTGATGTAGTTGGAAGTGGACCTACAATGTCTATTCCCCATTTTTCAAAGGGACCAAGGGGAAGAATAGGACATAATGGAGCTGATGAAGTCTTACGGTTACCATGTGTTTGACAAATATCACATGTCTTACAATAATTATAACAGTCTTTAAAAAGAGTGGGCTGATAACTCGCATCCAAGATCCTTCTTGCTTTGTAAGTTGTCCAGAGAAGTGCCCTCCACATGTACCATTGTGGAATTCTTCTAGAAGCTCTTTTCCTTGATCACGTCCAACTGCCCTCTTGTACTGTCCATCAGGTCCTATTCGAAATAATGCTCCATGCAGAATAGAGTATGGACGATCGCTTGAGTAATCTTTCTCTTAGTCTTTGCATTGGCACCATCCGAAACTTGAATTCATTCGGATAATTCCAAATATCTATGTATTCACTAGGGATTGTGTCAAGGAGAACAATGCTTTGCATCGGAAAATCATCATCATCACAAGATGATCCTAAACCATCATAGGCTCGAGAGAGTGCATTTGCATTGACATGCTTCTTTCCTGGCCTATCTATAATATCAAATTCAAATTCTTGTAGCAAAATTATCCATCTTGCTATCCTCCTCGATGGGTTAGGCTTATTGAAAATATTTTTGAGCTCGATGATCCGTTACAACTATAAATTTCTGCCTAGCAAGTAATTTCTAAACTTCTTTACAAAAAAATGATAGCGAGCCTCTTTTCACATTCTGATTATAGTTTACCTCAGCACTGCTCATTTGTCTGCTCCCAAAGTAAATTGGATGTTCATTCCCATTTTCATCCTTTTGGCTCAAAGTACTACCTAGTGCTGCATCTGAGGCATCAGTGTACACAATGAATGGCTTGCTCCAATCTGGATTCTTCAAAATAGGTGAAGACACCAGGGCTTCCTTCAGTTGTCCAAAAGCTTCATGCGCCTTGTTTCCTGGTTCATAAGCAACATCCTTCTTCAAGAACTGGGTTAGTGGCTGTGCAATCTTTGAGAAATTCTTGATGAACCTTCTATAGTAACCCACATGGCCTAAAAATGATCTCAACTTACTTCTATTTATAGGAAATGGTAAATCTTTGATTTTTGAAACTTTATCAGGATCAGTACCAATACCATCTCTGGATACAACATGCCCTAACAAAACGCCTTTAGAACATCCAAAGACACACTTTGTAGGGTTTAGTGAGGCTTGTGCTTCATCTAACCTTTGAAATGCTGTCTCCATCTGGTGCAGGTGGTCCAACTTGCTCCCATAGATGCAAAAATCATCCAGAAATACTCTGATGAAGGTCCCAATGTAGGGTTCGAACACCCTATTCATCAAACGCTGGAATGTTGCTGGAGCATTACACAACCCAAAAGGCATAACTCTATAAGCAAACGTTCCCCAAGGAGTGGTGAACGTGGTCTTCAGCTGATCTTTCTGTTATACGAACTTGGTTGTAGCCGCTATATCCATCAAGAAACTATAGCACTCCTGCCAGCTACTTCGCCAAGATCTGATCCAAAATGGAAGAGGTTAATGATCCTTCTTTGTTGCCTTATTGAGCTTCCTATAATCAACACAAAATGCGTAGCTTCCCATTCTTTTTTATTGAGATCACAATGGGAGAAACCCATTCTCGAATTCTCCACAAAATATGAATCCCGCATCAAGCAACTTATCTATTTCTTCTTTTACGCCTTGGAAAAATTAGGATTCATTCTATATGGCATTTGCTTTATGGGCTTAGCACCATCTACCAAATTTCAATACAATGTTCTACCCAACTTACTTGGCGGAGTTCCTTGTAATCAAAAGTGAATAGGTGTATGTACCTTCGAAAGAGCCGGAGGTAGGATTCCTTCTCACTCTCCATCACAAAGATCACCAATCTTTATTTGTTGGAGACGATCTCAACTTCTTCTTCGAGATAATTTTATGGGGTCATGAGTTGGTGTGTGGTAGCAGGATATCCATGACCGAAACATCCACCTCGCTTTCTTCATCTTCGTGTCCACTTCACCGGTACTAGAGTAATCGAGAGGATGTCCAATAATCGCCATCACTTGAATCCACAGGTTCTACTTTATGATGTCGAGGGATCACGTTTATCTTCACCCTCTCTCTACCACGTCCAAGTGTCATGAAACCTTCATTCCAAAGAGTTTCTTGCATGAACTCTCCTTAGCTATGGTCTTCCCAACAAAGATTGGGTACGCAATGCCATTTTTCATCACCTGAAAGTCTACCACACATACCACACCCATAACAGATATTGCCACATTTGAAATTACACCTTCTGGTTTAGTTTTTCCCTTATTTAATGACCTTAACATAAGTGTTGAAGGGCGATCAATTTTTAACCCCAACATATTCATTACAGACTCAGTCATTACATTAACTGCAGCACCTCCATCAACTAAGACATCATGAATTGAAATACCATTACATAATACCTCAACTTGTGGAGCATAGGGATCCGCCTCGCTCCCAAAACAGGGACCTCAACCTCCTTCCTTCTTCGAGCATTGAGTCCACCTCGCAACTCCCGCCTCTTCTCAGAAGACATAGCCAAGAGTTGACCATATGTAATATTTGCAGGCCTTTTGGACAGATCTTCCAAGATGGAGTATGGTCCTTGCCCCTGTGAAATCGTAAAAATCCTGCACACCCAACTTTCTTCTCCTATGTTTCTTACTAGTTTCTTCTTTCATCTTCTTAGGATCATTTCCATCTTGATTATCTTTTTCTTTCTTTCTTTTTGTTACAAACACATCTACTTCATTATTTCTGCTCTTATCTACTACATCAAAAGAATTCACAGGTGCTTTTCCTTTATCATTATCTCCCTTACTAGATGTAGAAGCTCTATCTGGACAATTATACTTATAATGACCCTTTTTATAACAACCATAACAAACAACTTCAGAAATATTTCTCTTTGGACCTCTATCTCCTCCCTGAGAACTAAATTCCTTTCCTTGAAGAAGATTAATAGTTAACTGACCCATCTTTTTGAGCAGATCTTCATACTCAGTAGATGTATTAGGAGAAATATTTGTGCTCACCGGGAGTGGTTGTGGATTCAGGACCAAAGGTGCTGGTGTAGGCTCTACTTTAGCAACAATTTCTTTGGGCTCCTCTTCCATGCTTTCTTCTTGCCTTCTTGCAATCTCCTTTGCTTGTTCAATGGTAGCTGGGCGGTCATACTTCACTCGTTGTCTGATCTCTCGGCTTCATCCCAAGAATGAAGTGCTTACAGAGGAGATTATCCACGCCATTCATCAACCCATCCGCTAGTCCTTCCTTCCGGATCTGGGCATCGAGCTTCCTCCTTAGCTCTAGAACACGAGCATGATAATCCCTTATCTTCTCCTTCTCTCCTTGGGATAGCTTTGTGATCTCGATCATGAGATCTGCATATTTCTGTTGTTCACCAAATTCTTCAAGAAAACTTTCAGTTAATAAATCCCATGAATTTTTCACATTATCACCTAGTGTTTCAAACCACCTAAGTGTTGAACCATCCAAAAAGGTAGGAAAAATTCAGTCCATTGTTCCCTTCTTATAAGGCCATTACAAATACAAGATCGTTTAAACTCTTGAATGAAAGAAGAAGCATCTTCATTAGATTGAGCTGAAAAAACAGGAATCTTTCCCATTTTCAAAAGTAACCACCGTGAAATACCAACCCACAAGTACAATTAACAAGACTTATGTGCACAAATAATTGGAATCACTATACTAGAAAGTGACTTTACACCTTTCTACAGTAAAATAGAAATGACCACGGTAAACTATGGTAAAACTTGACTTACTACGGTAAAAACTGACTTTACTGTGGTAAACACTATTCACAGTAAAAAGTGAAGTTACTGCGGTAAATACTATTCATGGTAAAAAGTGACCTTACTGCGGTAATTACTATTCCCAGCAAAAAGGACTTTACCAGGGTAACTACTATTCATGGCAAAAATGCCTTTAACATGGTAACTACTATTCACGGTAAAAATGACTTTACCATGGTAACTACTATGCACAGTAAAAACAAGGTTACCCTCCAATTGATTTTTGACTTAGTGGGAATATCTCTCCAGAAAATCCACCAACGAGGAATGGTCCCGGCAACGGAACCAAAATGTCATCAGCAATCCGGCACTATGATAATTCTTCACCGGGAACTCCTCGTGCTTTATGATTATTTACTAATGCACACCTTTAGTTTGGTGGACGTAATCTCTCGATGGCTTCTTCAACACACCTTTAACCGATGGCTTCCTTCGCACACTTCCTACAATATTTCTCACTCCTTCTTTCTATGCTAAATGAGGGGGTGGCCTCTCTATTTATAGAACTTCCAGCTTATCCATCCTATCTCTAAGATAGGATAAGAAATCCACTCGACGAATCATATTCCATACCTTAACTCTTATCTCGTACATGTAAGCTTATCATTTAAGATAAGATAAACCTTATCATTTTACATGGGTTCCACATTTTTAGAATTTTTACAAATAAAATACACAAAATATTTATGACCTCACTCCTTATCCTTATTACCAATATAATATTTCTAATTCCTAATCATGTAGACCCTACTTCTCTAATTACCCAAACTTTGACATTTTAACATTACTGGACCACTTACGACAAATATTTACTTTTTACAACATTCCTATTGTACTTTGATTACCGTACTCCACATTATTGGCATGGCACCGCATCGTGGCGCCGTTATCTTCTATCGGACGCTACTACTAATTACACTTAACAACATCCTATTCCTAATACATATATTAATGAAATGAAAATTTTGGAGGAAAATTTTAGTGTCGTCTACTCAAAGAAGGGAATTCCTCCTTGATAGAAGGCCCAATTGACATTAATATCAAAATGGAGGATGAGCCTATAATTATGAAGCTTGGTTCTTTATTTTCAATAGAAGAAATAGAAGAACATAGACATGTCATCAAAGAACATTCTCAAGCCTTTGAATTTAGTTATAAAGACATGACGGGAGTTTCTCCCGATGTAGTCATTCATAACCTAGTTACGAAACATGATGTTAAACCCATAACACAAAAGTTGAGACCAATGAAGCCACAAGTTGCATTAATGGTCAAGGAATATGTTATTAAACTTCTACAAGTAAGGTTTATTAAACTAGTAGACTATTCCATGTGGTTATCTAATATAATCTTGGTTCTCAAGAAAATGGAAAGATAAGGATTTTCATTGATTTTAGAGACATTAACAAAGCTTTTACGAAGGATGATTTCTCATTACCATCTATTGACTTCATCTTAGATGAAAATACTAGTTATGAGTTGTTTTATCTAATGGAAATATTCTTGGGATATAATCAAATAATAATCTCTACGAAGATCAAACAAAGACAACCTTCACCACTCCTTGGGAACCTTTTGCTATGTAGTTATGCCCTTTGGCTTGAATAAATCTAATGCTACTTATCGAGAGCTATGAATTATATATTTCATGATCTCATTCACAATATTGTTGAAACATATGTTAATGATATCTTAGTGAAGGCTAAAAATAGATGAGATCACGTTGAGGTCCTGCAGATCATTCTTTCACACTTAATCAAATATGGTGTCACTTTGAATCCCAAAAATGTGTTTTTGAAGTTCTTTGGGGGTAAGTTATTGGGCTATAACATATCCTCTTAGGGGATTGATGTAGACTTGGAAAAAAATCGTACAATCATTGAGATGGCTCCTCTCATGGATGAGTCTAGCATTAGATCTTTCTTAGGAAAGCTTGGGGAAATCCAAAGATTTGTGCCCGACCTCATATTTTTATACACCCCATCAATGGTCTACTAAATAAGACATGTTGTAAAACATGGATGGAAGAGTGTCACAATGCTTTTGAATTAGTGAAGTTATTCCTTCTTTCTCCGCCCACTCTCATTCTACCCAAGTTCGATCATCCTTTAATTATTTATTCCAGAGCATGCATATGTTTAAATCATGTGTATGTTAGCACAAAGAAGACGACGACAATCATGAGTGTGTCATTAATATTATTAGTTGTGTACTTCGGACTATGAAACTCATTAAACTTAGGAAGAGAAATAATGTTTGTCCATTATCTTCACAACCAAATGATTGAGGTGTTATATTCTCAATCAAGAAACGAGAGTTATTGTCAAGTCCGCCAATTGTGGACATTCCTAACTCAATAAGCCTTATCCAAAAAGGTTGGTAGGTTCATAATGATTATGAATGAGTTCGAGATCACCTACATAAACCAAAAATTAGTCAAGGGACATATCATTTTCGACTCGGTAGCAGACAATCCCTTATACTCGAGAGAATCAGTTGACCTTGATTTCCTCGATTTAAAATATTTGTCAAATTGACAAACCCGCAATTTCATCATGCCCTTAGTATTTAGACATAATAAATCATATTGTAGATCAATCATACATGGAATGGGATAATTCTTAGCAAAGGTGATGGCTTCACGTTTTAAGCGCCAAATATGTGATCATAGTAGAAGTCTTATACTAGAAAGCCTTTGACAATTTATTGCTTAGATGTGTAGATGAAGACGAATTAGAAAGAATTATTTTTGAATCCCACAAAGTGGATTTTGTGGCGGGCATTTAGACATTCAACTGCTTGGAAAATTCATTAGATGGGTTAATTTTGGCCCACGTTGGAGCATGACACTATGGAGTATGTGCATAAATGTCAAACATGTCAAGAGTTCTCTCACGCCATACCTATAGTCACACCTTGGCCATTCTCCACTTGGGGTTTGGATTTTATAGGGAAATTCTCCCTTTCTTCCATAGGTGGCCATAATTTAATCATTATGGCCACTAAGTATTTCACCATGTGGGTTGAGGCCATGCCTCTAACCATGGTCACTAGTTTTTAAGAGCAAATTTTATCTTGAATCAAATAATTTACAAATATGGTGTTCCACAAGTCATTATTTCAAATGATGGCTCCCCATTCAAAATGATGAGGTATACAAATTATGTGTAAAGTTTAAAATATCTCATCACACTCGCTTCCTTGTACTATCTTTAAGACAATGGTCGGGATGAGGCTACTAACAAGACTTTAAAGTCCATTCTCCTTAAAACATTCATGGAGAATAAGAGAGAATGAAATTTAAAAGTATTTCCAGCCTTATGGGCATATAGGACCTCAATTTGTATGCCAACAAGGGAAACACCATTTTCCCTACTTTTTGGTGCGTATGAGCGGTTTTGCCTCTAGAGGTAGAACTCCTAGTCTTCATGTGTCTTTACAAGGCATTCTAGACAAATAAAAATATAGGAATGCGTGTCTAACGGATTTAGAAAACCTATATGAAACGAGGCTTGGGTCTAAATAACATCATCCAGGTTTATGCGAGACATAATGTGTCATCGTATAATAAGAAATTCCACGAGCGTTCGATTTAAGTAGGTGAACTTGTGCTAAGGCTTGACACTTGTAAAGACAAGAAGGTTGGCGAAGGTAGGAATTTTAGACCAAAATGGTTAGGCCCCTACCAAGTGATGAAGAATTTAATAATGGTGCTTACCATTTGTGCACTCTATAGGGTGAGGAGTTTGGTGTTTCCGTCAACTCACTTCACCTTAAACACTTTTACATATAGATATTACATTTCTACACTATCCTCGCCACATTTCCATCATATTTTTTGTTTGTATTATCATTTTTTCAAATCATACTATGGATTATTTTTCTTTTAGATGATGTTAAACCATTTATTTCATTGGAAAAATATCAATCATACATCTCTACAAATTCTTCATGTTCTCCAACTATATGTTTTACATCATCATCATCTTCAAACTTGAGAAAAGTTTTAATCTTAAACCCACAAGGTCTTTCATACCTCATTTATTTTATTGTTTCTCTCGATTTAGATGTTTTACTTGTAACCTTTTCTAAAAGCTTCTTGATAGAAAATATATCCCTAAACATGTCTCTCAATGATGATGAACTCCTAAGCATTTAATATGAGTTATATGTTTTCCAATATTAGTCTTAGGTGATGAGCCCTCACATCTTACTAGTTGTGGTGGGTTGAGTTTGGGGAAAATGTTCCCTCCCATAAAACACATTACAAGATCAAGGGAAAAAAATCATCTTATAATGCACATTATTTTCCAAATAATCACATCTTTCGTCCCTCCTAGTCTTTGGTGGTGAGCCCATGTTTCTTACTGGTAGCATGAGGCTAGGAAAGGAGGAATATTCCCTTACTTTCATGCACTTTGTCCTCGGTGATGAGCCCATGGTTATTATTGGTAACATGGGGCAAGGTGTAGGAGTCTAGTCCAAATTTTATATATATATCAAAGGCCTTAAAAGGAATGACAATAAAAGTGTTTGAATGTACAAATTTCCCAAATAGATTATTTATAAGTTCATGTCGGAGAGACATTCATCCATGAACCATATTTTGTTAATTAGTAGATCATCTTTTCTCTAAGTCTATTCAAGGTTCATAAGTAAGCCATTTCCAATTTGGTCGGTTGATCCTAATTGGAGTTGAGTTGTGAGTTTCCTCAAAGTCTATTATTAAAGCTTGAGTCTCTTATTTATCATTTTTTATGTCATGCATAGTTCACTCATACATCTCATGTCCTTCTTAGCTCATAGTGTTGAGCCCTCACATCTTACTAGATGTGTGGGGTTAAGAATGGAATGAGATCATCGTATCATCATAAAAATCATGTTTTGCCAATGTAATGGAATTTTTAACTACAATTTGAATAGTAAAGTTTCTTACATATGATTCATAACCATATATGTGATCATATACATCACTTTATTTATCATGTTACATTATCATCCATAACATTCATTCAAATACTTACAAAAACGCGTTCAACATTCCTAACCATACAAGAGTGCACAAATGAAGTAGAGCATACAAAAATAAATGCCATTAAGGAATGTCAAGCCAAAAAGATCATATCTATATATCTGTCAAGTTTTAAGTACAATGTCATCACACCAAAGGACAAGTGTGGTCAAAATGCTCAACCATGAGCCAAAAATCCAAAAAAATGATATATACACAAAAATGAGACCAAAACAATAAAGGCACTCATCCTATCCCTCTCTACAAGATCCCCGTGAGGAAGCATGTTGAGGGATCCACTATGGCTCTTAAGATGAGACTTGCTAGGTCCGGCATGTGAGCATTTGTGTGTCGAATGCTTTGAGAGTGCTCATGAGAGTGTCCAATGTTGGCTGTCCCTCTATGTGAAGATCATTTTCATCTCTCCCTATCTTGGTAACCCTTCACATGTTGTGTCAAAACCATGTTCTCAATTCTCAATCGATAAATATCTTATGTTACATGTTATTTGGGTGCAAATAAATGCATGTAATGGTCGACATGTGCTTGAAGTCCAGGGATCCTTGATGGGTCTCTCAAGATAAACCAGATGTAATGGTGAATAGGTCCGTGTTCGTTCGGATAATAAGATCCCTCCATCCGGAAATGGTAGCTGCAAAGACAAGTTTGTGATGGTGAAGTAGCAAGAGTAAAAACAAAAAAAAGAGTTCCAATTAATAACATCTAATCTAGAAAATAGAGGAAAAATGATAAGTACAACTACTCACTAGGATCTTTGATAACCCAATTGGATCTCATGCTACCTCTGTAGCCTTTATAATAACCCCTCTCGCCTCTTCCTCCTCCATCCCTCCGGATGAATGGACTCTCTCATATGCCTCCTCTCGCTCCGGAAACCTCTAACTCCTCTCCACCACCCCGTCGGTTAGGGTCGACTCCTCTCTTGAGTCAAAATCTATCTTTGCCTCCTCTTCATCACTCCTGTTGGATCCTCTCAATCTATAGAACCTAGTGTGGCTTAGCTCCACCTTAGGAAACTGGATCGGGCAACTCCAAGTTTCCCAATTGCAACATCAGAACTATCATGATCCATATTATTCGGCCCATACGGTTGGCTCTCACCTCTCTAACACCTCTAAACATAGTGCCAACTACAGAAGGACATTTGAAAAGGGTAATCCAAATTGTTGGGGTACTCGTATAATTGGGCGATTCTCTACTTGAATGCGATAGTCAACTAACAATGTGGTAGATGTACATGCATTCAATGCAAGTGTATCCTCTCCCCCCTTTGTCCCATCATCCCTTGATATGGTTGGGCCACCATGTCTACAAAGTGGTCAATGTACCTACTTCTGTGGGGTGGCCCTAAGAGAGAGCGTGTCCACCCACCTAATTGCTTTGATTGCTATAGGGCTGTTATCCCAATGCCCCTCTAGTAGGGGACTACTCTCTCATATATCCAAGACATAACTAATGTCGGATGACCGAGTGAGGTAGATCCACATCTAATAATCATGTATAAGTCATGATAAGTGGTCCCTAACATATCCACTCCTCATGCGAACCTCCTACCATACTTGCTCAATGTTCTCCACCACATGCAATAGAATAAAAACTATTCCCATCCCTTATCCTCAATAAAAGGTGGGGAGAGAATACCAATGATGGCCTTACATAGAGAGTAGGAATAGGGGAACCTCGATCAGAACTAACCTCGACCCCCTATTTGGAACTCATATCAAGTGCTTGTGCGTTGCTCAAGTAAGTGGCCCATGTGTGTCCCTCATCCGGTGAGCTGGAACTTTTTAGCACCAACTTCCTCCCTATGACCGGGAATGCCAAGTATTTAGTATACGTCCTCTAGTGTAGTGGTCCACTCTCCACGTATGTCGGGACATTGGAAAGTGTTCTCATTCGTGTCCTAGTGAACTTCTTTGTGAGTGCACTCGACTTCCCAAGGTCGTATCCAGATAACCAAAATGTGAGGAATGAAGTGGGAGTGGGATGGGTATATATTGTAAATATGAGATATGTGGAAATGATGATGGCTCGAGGATCTTGGATTAAGTGAATGCAAGCGATTGAATTGCAAGTTAGGAACTTGTTTTTCAAGGAAATGAGGGCTTGTATAACCTCTGTGGGTGTAATATCATGGTCGAGGATGATAGATTTATACAGCTTCTTGGTTAATTTCAATGAAACCAATGATGCCTCGACTCGATTGTATAACTCAAGGGAATTTCTCGTTTTCCTCCAAATATTCCTCCTGAGAGGGTCATGCAAGAGTGAGGACGGATATTTTAAAGGAAAATTAATGGTTTCATTGTCTAACCTAAATTTCTTGGTCATCCCAATGTTGTTTGGCTATATTCAATTGCTCATTGAGGGCGTCAAATTGGTTAATGATTTGGGGTGACAAAGGGTTAGATCTGAAAAATAATTCCTATAGACTCCAAGTTTATATCCCATTGATATTGGTCAATGTCAAGTGGGTGAATAATTGGTTCAAAAATCATTCTATGAGGTTCAGGTGGGCCCAGAATGGTCATACAGGACACCAACTCATGAGCAAGGTGAAAGAATTTAGACAATTGGTCGAAAAATGTGGGCTAAGGACCAAGGATAGGTAGTCTAAGCTGCTAAGGAATGGGATGTTGCGTTCTTTTTAAATTTTAAGCTATTTTAAGTTCCTAACTTTAAATAAGCAATGTAAATGAGCTTAAATTAAATAAAAGACAATCAAATTACCTTTTAATTAATTAAACTATGTTCACTAATACTTAAATAAAGCAAATGCATAAACTATATTAATTCTTTATTTTTGTATTTTCAATGAATCTTTTCAAATCAAATAAAACAATTAAAAGCTGATGTAAATTCCTAACAATTTTTTTATTTTCTAGGATTTAATAAAATAAATAAAATAAACAATTCTACATACACAGACATAAGGAAATAATTAAAACTAAAAAAATTACTTCTAATGAAATAAACTAAAACGGAGAATAACCGGATATCTTTTATTGCAGGTTGTATAACAAAGTTATTCTAAAAGAATGTATTTGAAAGTTATTATCTAGACAAAATGAATTTCTTCGATAAGACTTCTACCTCGGGCTCTCTAGAAAGGGAAAAGATGAACTTACAAGCAATTTCTTCTTTACCGTGGAAACTTTCCCGATAGAGTAAATCACATGGGAGAATAAAAATGAAGAAATAAAAGATTATTTAAACTATGTCTTCCTCCAACATTTTTCCCGTATAGATCTACAAGGATATCATAAGAATATTTATGCAAGAATTTTTTTGACAACAATACAAAGATAAACCATGTACTCGAGAAGTGGCAAGATCTTCCACTTCTACCAATCTAAATAAATGATTTCTTCTCATTACTGATAAATGGAACTATGCAAAGTTTTACAAGAATTCAAGTAAAAACCCAACCTGGTTACTCTTGTTTTTGATAGCTTCCCAGATGTGAAATGTATTTTTGTCTCCTCATCTTTGTGTCCTTTTTCAAAGATGATGTCCAACTCATCCTGGGATGTGAGAATATTGGTTGGTAGAAAAGAAAACAAGAACTGATTTGTGACTAGATTGGTTCACGAAATGGTTGAGTGTGAGAAGAAGGCAAGAATAGAGTAAAAGCACTAGTTTATCTATGTAGTCCCTCTCCCAATTTTAACAGCATAACACTTCACCAAAAATGTAAAATATCCAACCCATCATATGGGTAAAAACTTGGCTTTTATAAAATCTTGGGAAAGAAGAATTCCATCTACAAGTGTCGATCAAGAAGTGACAAATCATCCAAAGGACAAGAAATTGACTTTCTAAACTTAGAAAATGAAGAAGAGGGATTCAATACTGAATCTAACAAGCCTAAAAAATAAACAAATTGGTAGAGAAACAAAGGAGAAAATCATGCCCGAAATCAAAACACACGTTGAAAAACACGTGTTTTAAATTTTGAATGGAAGGCTACAAAAACGCCCGCTACTAATGAGGGGTGGTTACACAACCGCCATTTTGTCAACAGGGGCGGTTGCACAAATACTACGGCGGTTATACAACCGCTGCAAAAAGGAGCTCAAAGGGATTGAAAAGTGGCCCGCGGATAAAAATAAACTTCTTAATTCGAAAAGAGGACAACCCAAGTCATAACAAGCATGAAAATGAGAGGGGGATATGGACTTCAACATTACCCTAGAATTTTTTTCCTCATCATTGGAGACATTTCACATTCTTCTGTGTTGCACCATGTTATTTTTGGGTGTGTACATACGTAAGAAACTTTACTTTTCAAATATTTCTCTTCCAAGTACTATAGAATTCATCTTCTAGGATGTGTTTGAAACCATTTTGGGGGCTGATGAAGAAAATTATGCTTGGAAAAATAATTATTTTGAGAGTAACTCCGAGACATGAAGCACCACATGTATTTGGAGGTGTTCAATCCTTTTCCCATCATTCAATTGAGGTGATCAATCCTTACTTCCCATCATTCAAACTACGTTCTAATGGGATTATACCCTTCCATTCAAATAATGTAATTATTTTGGGTATTATGATAAAATATAGTGGACATTAACATTCAGAATTTGAAGATAACATTGAACTATTTCAAGTTGTAGGACCAATATAAACACTATCAATATATTGTTCTTTCTAATTGGGGCTACACCATCATGATAATTCCCTTTCCAATTGCATCCATTCACTACTAAATAAAAATAATTCCTCGTATCAATAACCATTTTATCTTGAAAATTCACTCTAACTTAACACTAAACAATTTCAAAACTAGAGCTCAAGGTCTTGGGCTATTGGTGAGTTACAAGTAGTTTGTAATCATCAACCCAAGTTCCATTCCCATTGAGTTCATTAGATGCTTTTGATAAGTGGTCATGGGGACACCTTGAGGTAGGGGTTGAACTTCTCCATATGGACTAAGCGGAACATAGCAGGGACTCCGAATGCGGATCTCTCGACGGACATTAAGGACCCAAGACCACCCCCATGTCCCACTTAGAGAAATTACTCCTCCACCACTCCAGTTCATAGCTCTGGTATAATAAAAACATTAAAGGAACCAAAATTTTGTCAACGGGGTTTGGGTGGAGCGGTTAAGTCGGATGGTTATTTCCGGCTCCACCCAGGTTCAAATCCCACTAAGGCACGATCCCCGTTCGGGGTGGTAATGTCCAAGGTGGTGTAGTTGGCAGGCTAGTTTTCATTGAGGTAGTTTTTGGCTAAATACTTGTGCTAGATGTGTGTTCAAGCATGGTGGCTCGTGGTTCACTTGTGGTGTGTGCATGCATGGCGGCTCGTGATTTGCTAGACGTGTGTTCAAGTGTGGCAGCTCATGGTTCGCTAATTGTTGAGCTTAATTGATATATCTTGGTTGATTGTACTCCGGTTCATAGCTCGTCAAAAGCGTTCATCTATAAAAATAAAAGTTCAAAAACTAGTTAGCTAAATAAACTAACATAATTCTTGGTGACCATAGATTGAAAATTACCTTCATTTGGTTGATCATCAATTAGGCTACAATGCAACTGAGTATGTCATAAATCACTATAATTAATGCATATGTTGGCACATAAACTATGATTTACAACTTACATCTAAATTTCATCAATTATGATCTTAAGTGCCACAAGAGTGCGAAAGACATTTACCTTGAAGAATGGCATTAAAACCTTGAAGATGTACATTAAAATAAGTCTCCATTTTCAAAATGAGGGCAAAGGTTGATGAGATAGTCAACCTGGAGAGCATGTAATGAGGTTGGTAGGGTGGTTATATGCATAATTAATTTTGGGAACACATGTTTGTAGAGAAGTGAGAGAAAGTAGAGGGTTTATGCATGTCTTGTAATTTTCCATAATATTGGGTACAATGATATTGAGGCATGCTAAAGGAAAAGCATGCACTCTTACAATTTATGACATGCATCTTCATTCTTCACATAAAGATAAGTCATGTATCTTATGTTCAAATCATTGATATAAGATGTGTATTTGTATTTAATGATACCTTTTTAGGGAGATATGGTGAAAAGAATAATGTAGCCATCCATGAGGATGAGAGTGTACTTGGCGAGGTTGGTGAGTGGCATGTCTTTGACACTCTTATATAATAGAAGGCCCTTTGCAATTACTTGTGGCCCTAGGTTTCAACCTCTCATAGGAAATAACTACTAAAAAGAGCAACACGACCAACCATATTGAGGAGTGATGATCTAAAAGGATTGTCAGGAATTATTTTATGGAATTCGGCATTGGTGAGTGGTGGCTTCTCGACACTCAATTTGATATTGGCGACATTGAGTGGATGTTGCATTTGTTGAACATAATAATTGTAGTAGACACCACTTATTTCTTCAAAACCAGTAAATATAAATTCATAGAACAACATATAAGTGCTAATTAACCTTAAATTCCTAAAATCCAACATGTCAGCAAAATATAGAGATTTTTCTTTTCAAAAGGGTAGAGGAAGAGGAGGAATGTGGAAATATGAAAAACATTTTCTAGAGAGGATTGTATCCAAAGAAGAGAAAGATGGGTTGATTAAGATTTGTGATGGTTGGTGATGGAGGGAGGTGGGAAATTTGTATTTTTAATTTTTAACATTTATATTGATTGTTAAATTATATTATTGTGAGTACACAATATAAACTAACTTTTTTAGGATGACTCTTGAGGACTATTTGACCTTCAACACCTTAAGTTTGTGTGATTTATCCTTCCGAATTGTACTCTTCTTTTTAAAATTTATATCAATTTTTAAATATTTTAGTGATGAGTGATTTTTGAAATGCACTCTTCGGTTTGAAACCCCTTTGAAGTGCTAGGAAGGGTTCTATTTTGATTATTGATTGGATCCCCATTTGTGTCTTAGGGTGAGGGCCCACCAACCCTTGTTTAATCAATCAAAAATGTTAGAATTTAACATGTAATCCATTTTTTAAGAGGATGAGATTTAATTTTCAAATGAATAGATGTAGGTAGTTCCTTTTCTCTATCATAAACAATGACATCTTTACCTCTTGTTCACATCTTGAGTTCCATAATTGCTTACTATCAATAGTAAAACCTGCAATGTTTATTATCTACTTTTCACAACCTCTTTTCTCCATGTTATTTTTAAAACCTCTTTTCTCAATGTTATTTTACCTTTATTTGGTATGATTACCATATTCACAATTGTTGTCCTCCCATGTAGATTTGCTGTTTGAGTTGTGCATGAATTTTCCTTATTTTCTATCGATAATTCATTATTGTAATTTATTCTTTAAATAATCATTTTATTATCATGAATCTTCGTATTCATGGACATTCCATCCTCATTATTCACAACATTTTATTTTCTCTTTAAACATCTATATTGAATTGATGGATAATCATCTCCTCAACATCCACGCCAACATTTTTCACTACTTTTTTTCTTGGACTTTGTTACTGTTTCTTTGAACTTAAGCATAGTTTGTTCTCCTAGGACTTGGCATTTTAGTTTTATTCAATTCAACAAAAGAAATGATATAACACTAGAAATCCCTTTATTGTATCATCTTTTATCTCATTAGGAGAGTTTCAAGAAAGGTCGGCCTATTTTTTCATATTGTTTTGGGTGAAATTCCTAACATCTTGTGAACCCCCTTTATATTTACCATAATACTTTAGAGATGTTCCATGAAGAAAGTATATATGTACTTTTTTGGGGTAAAATGTTCAATGCATGAATACAATCCACTTAGTTCCATGTGGTGCATCTATTATATGCCCAGGGAATATTTATATTTTGAATTCTATTTTCTCATGTCTTTTGTTTCCTTTCTGCATCAACTACATTAATCATAGGACTTGGTACCCATTCTCTTTAGTTAACAATGCCATCTTGTCAAAAATCCTCTGTAATCACCATAGAACACTCATATTGCTATTTTTTCATTAGAAATTATCTAGTGTACTTGTGGGACCAACCTTGGATTTGTCATTTTCATTCATGAAACTTCCTCTCCTCCTAACCCCCATGGGTTAGGATTAAGGTCTAGACAAACTAGGAAACTTCTTAGGGCACTAACATTTAAGGGGGCACTAATTTATTTTATTTTATTATGGTTTTTATGAAGAGTAGATTAATTTATTAGTTCCATATATGCTAGTAGCAATTAGTGTCCAACCTTACATACCATTCAATTTGATTCATTTAAAATAAAATTAAAATTACATAATTGTATTAAGAAGATGATATTTATGAAGCCTCAAATATTTATGCAAGTGCCTTTTGCGGGATTTTTAAATTTAATTCATACTCATGTATTTTTCATACTTTGTATTGTTTTGAAGTCTTGCAAGAGATCAAGAAAGGTGAATATGTAAAGAAGTGGGAAAAATAGTTGGGAAATATATGAGAAAAAAGAGATTATAATAGATATATGTTGCATAGTTAATTGGGAATTTTAGCTTAATAGCTACAAAAAAATTATTAGAAGTTTTTCTCGGATGGTAGAGACATAGCATATCATTCATGCAATATTTGGCCACACGGTTAATTCTTGTTTCTCTATGTATTTTTATTATTTATAGAATGTGTTAGCTCTAGTATTTCTCAGACTATCATAACCATTAATTCGGTCCTGTTGCAAACAAGGGGGCATTAAGCCCTAGGAAAACTAGGTAGCCTTCTTTCAACATGGGGCGCACAACTCTAAAGATTTCCTTTATTTTCATATATTTTTAGAACTGGTATTGAAATATTTCTTCCCTCATGAAGATTTATTAATTGACATATTTTTATATTAGGATATGGTAACATAAGTGAAATACATATAAAAAGGTACTATAAAAATTTATAAGTAAAACAAACATGACATATTATTGAGCTCATATGATTTTGTTGGTATTGTACCCATTCTCTAGTGTAGCTCCAGATTATGCATCTATATAATTTTTTCTAGGAAATGTTTCATGTATATTTGATAATGTCATTAGTATAGCTAGTAGAGGCAAGTATAACCAAAGGAAAAAATTATTTAATTATATATTCCCAATTTTTGGGGAAATGTCTATTTTTTTATGGAGGAATTAGTAGGCCTTGTCCATATACCACTCTTCACAAAACCATGAGAGCTATATAATAATTTTTATTACTTTGTCCTCCCATGGAGCTTTAAATAACTTTTGAGAGCTATATAATGATTTTTATTGTAAATCGAACAAGTCATTAAGTAACCTTGTATAAAAATATATATAGTTGCATTATGAGCACCTCTTGTAATTAATTAACTCCATCCATGGAATATTTCTTGTCCTTCCATGATAATTTTATATGATATTTGTATTATTTTTGTATAATTTTTGATTTATTATGACCCTAAAGTAAATTTCAAAATACAAGAATGGAGGTAACTTTTATGTATTTACTTGATAGGAAAAAATATTAACTAACATAGTGATAAGGGCATCCACTCAAATTATTGCCTAGGTGCCTCTAACCTTTAATCAGGGCTCTACATGTAGATATATTGTTTGAGTTTACCAAAACAATTCATTACTCTACTCTTATGCAAAATAATCTAGTGACGTTTATCCATGTCATTCTCTCTCTCATTGAAGAAAGCTCTTGTGATCTTTTTATTCATGTCAATGCTTACATGGATTAGTATCATTCTCCCCATGTTGGATGATAATTTTGAATCCAATTGATTGAAATTCATTATTGTTTTTAATTCTTGTGCCACTTTGTTCATCTTTGTTTGGTGAATTATCTTCATTAACCATGTACTTTGTAATTTATTGCCTCTTGTAACCATTTTATTGTTTTTTTAATGAGGAAAGGTCATGAATCATCATATTCATGGATATCAACATCCTCATTGGTCACTACATTTTTGGTCTCTTTAAGGTGTATCTTCAATTGATGAATAATTATCTTTCTCAACATCTTCTGTCCAACATTGTTCACTCTTTTTCCTTGGAATTTTTGCCTTGCACTTCTTTGAATGTAACTATATATGTACTTGTTTTTGGCACAATGTCCTGCATGAACATAATCCATGTGAAGAACATATCCATCACATATATTTTTGCATGCATTTGTCTGTCAAAAACCAATAGGATGTGTTTCTATTACAGCTTGCAGATTAACCTCATCTTTATCATTTTCATTCATGCAGCTTTTTCCCTTTCTAAATTTCCTCTTCCATGTTGCACTATATTTGAGGGTGCAAAAGAATAGAAAAATTCTTTCAACATTCACAACTAAAATATGTTTTAATTTATCCTCATAACAGTTCATCATATACTCTCCTTACACATTTTTAACGCTTTCATGTTTGCTTCCACTTTTGTTGCTCAATGTTTTGAGGTAATCTAAACCAACGCCTTTTGTTATTTAGGATTCTCTTGCTGATTCTTAGTATATTTCATTGTTTATTTGGAAATTTGAATTGTTTATATTTTAAATGATGTATTGAAATGTTTTAGTAACCATTCACTTGACATTCTGAAGCTAAATAGTTATAAATGCCTATATTTTGTGGTTCAGCAATATGGTCTATGTGATTGAGTAATGATCAACCAATGCATTCAAGCAATGTGCTATTTGAAATATTTCAGTCTTCATTATGAGGTTGCTCTCATATCATTTTGTTTGTCTTACTTTTGTTGGCATATACATACTAGTTTATTATCACATAAGTGTATGTTGATTTCCTATGGTTTAATATGTAGAAAGGGATTGTTTCAGTTAATTGGGCTTTGGGTTTTGCTATGGATCATACCACATTTTATGGATTATTTAATTTTGTGCATGATGGCTATTTCTCACTTCAATATTTCCTGAGGATGGTGAAATATGCTTCACCATTATTATATTCAGAAAAATAAAACAAAACTGTAAAATTTTCTTATATAACAAGATTAGATGTCTATTAAATTGTAGTATCTTTGCAGTTTTAGTTATCATTATTTTTAATGGGATGATTAGGGGGTAGTGTAAATTTTTTCCAACTTTTGATGATATTATATGTTCTGGTTATGTAATTTATCTCAACCCACTTTTCTCCATGCATGATCCTTAAATCATTAACGTTATGAAATTCTAGTATATTTACATGTTCTTTCTCTGCAATGAAAATATAAGAATTCCATGAAAGTGCAATTTTGATGTTCAAGATGATCTTGTTTACATTCCTTGTTTCTAAGAAATTGCCAACTTGTCATAATACTATATGATTTGTCATGCAATTTATCCTAGCTCTCACTCCTTCATTCATGATCCTTAAAAGTCTTTCATTTATTGAATTCCACGTATTTTTATCTTAACTCCCAATCCTCCATTCCTTGTAGCCTAGTTCCCTAGAATTATGAATTATGGTTTTAAGGAATGTTAATTCTGTCATTAAACAAGTAACTACATTGATTGGTGTCTTTTAAATGGAAGAAGTTAAATTGTTGTCTTGTAGCATGTATCCAATGGGAGTTGAAGATTACATAATTTTCGATCCACGACCAGACATTGGAGATCCTTAACACAAATGGTGGTATAGATGTTTTATGCATATTCTGTTGTTGCATCTAGGCTTTAAATTTGATGGCCGCCTATACTCCTCAAACAATTTTTTTATTGATGTTATTCTTTTAATATTATTTTGTAAAATATGTAAAATTGAATTATTAATACATTCTTTGAAGAAAATATAAAAGGATGGCCTTCATAATTATTATTATTTAAATCCATCATCCAAAATTTCTCGAGTATTGTCATGGGATACTTCAAATGAGATAAAAATATTTGGTGTTGCTTTTTTCACACTTCAAGACCAAAACAATAGTGTAGTATTACGAGATATGTCATGTGGAGCGATCGTTTGAGATCTTTCTTTGTTTCATCAATCATCTTCATTGAGATGAAAATGATGACTATATCATAAGTGTTTACAATAATAATCAAACCGCCCCTTTATTATGAGGTAGAGGTTTGGATCATAAGGAATTATCTGGAATCCATGTTGTATAAGATGCACATCAATTTTATATATCGGGCTTGGGAACTGTTTAATAGCATACACTAATTTGATGAGTCCACACACATTTTTTCTCAACCAAGCATGAAAAAACCTTCAACAAGAGTCATGTAGATTTCTTCTTGTAGATATTCATTTAGAAGGGCACTTTTCACATGTATTTGGTAAAATTTTCATCCAAACTATGCAACGAGAAAAAATATCAATCTAATAGTATTGAATCTTGGTCATAGGAGAAAAATTATCCTCATAGTCAATGCCTTCTTTTTGTGCATACCCCTACTACTGAGTCTTGCCTTGTGCTTGTCAATAAATCCATTTTATTTATACTTTGTCATGAAGATCTATTTATGACCGTTATATTTCTTCCTGGTGGAAGATCTACAAGCTTCCATGTATTTTTATTCATCAATGATTGATGTTACGTATTCATGGCGTCCTTTAAAGGTTTTGACTCAAAGGATTTCCAAACTATAGAGGGCTCAAGTTATTATACAATTGTGTTCATCGGGGTGAAATTGACTTCTTCTTGAACCATATTATGAATCCTTGGTCCAATCTCGGAAGTATCACACTAGTATACCGGTTAGGCATATGTTCCATAGTTCTTATGGGTTGTGGAAGACACGATTGATCGTCAACGTTATCCACATCATCACTATCATCATCAATGTTTTTATAAAAATAGAATATCACACATATGTTGCAAAAATAAATCAAGATTATTTTGACTAGACACATGGAACAATATTTATAGATATTTGTCAACAAAGTTACAATACGATAAATTCAAAGTGTAACAATTTAACAAGAAGTGTAAAAAATTTCCCAAAATAGAATGATGAGATTTACAAGTACAACGACTTCATAAAACATAAACAAGATGACACAACATCCTTGTGCAAGTGAAACAATACCACTAATGACACCTAATCAACACACTAATCACATGTGTTGTATTGAGTATAATAATGAATTAACTATGGAATAATAACAATGCATTATTATTTATGTCATTCCCCCTTAACTAAGCATGATCTCAAGTGAACAAGTGAGAGGTTATTTGAATTCCTTGTATTATTCATGTTTAAGAGAATTGGTGAAGATATATGAATATTTTTTTTTTTGAGGAAAATTGGAGTTATATGTTGTGTTCTTTAATTTTTTTGCATATGTCATGAATTTGCATTTCAATGTGCTTGGTATGTTCATGAAATACTGGATTATGAATAAGTTTTATCACACCTTCATTTTCATAATGCCGGATCGTTGGATTATTTTATGGAATACCAAAACCTTACTGAGAATGTGACATAGCCATATCGCTTCACAAAATACTCTTACTACAACACAATATTATGATTCAATAGAAGAACGAGAAACATCATTCTAATTCATTATCCTCGGGATATAAGACAAGATTTTAATGAAAATACATTTCTAGAAGTGTCCACTTCTTTTCATCAATTTTCTTCCATCTAGATGTAGAGATAGATTTTTAGTCCATCATCCTGAATTTATTGAGTATTATCTTGGCATACTTCATTTGACTCACAAAAAATGATTCTCTTTATGTCATATTTCTAATTCAAGACAATAGTGGAGAAGCCCAAGATTTTTCATGTCAAACAATCTTTTAAAATTTTCCTTTGTTGCATCAATCATAGTCATTGAACTACCAATGATTACTAGATCATCGACATAGACTATTACAATCACCACCTCCCCATTACTTTTTGAGTAGAGATTGGGATTGTAGGGATTAATCTTAAAACCATTTTGACTGATATGCTCATTAATATTGGTGTACCATTGTTGAAGAGTCTATTTTAAACCATATAATGACTTGATGAGTCTACAAAATTTTATTTTTGATTTGGGTGACAAACCTTCTAGTTCATGTAAACTTCTTCTCGAAGATCACCATTCGAAAAGAAATATTTACATACATTTCGTGGAATTAACTTTCCAACCAAAGTGTGCAACTAGAACAAATACCATCTTGATTGCTTTGATCTTAGCCATGGGAGCACTCTCCTCATAATTAATGCCTTATCTTTTTGCATACCCATTTGCAACTAGTCTTTCCTTGTGCTTGTCAAGACTACCAATTTCTTTGTATTTTGTTTTCAAAACTCATTTCTCCACCAATTTCCTTCTTTCAGGTGGAAGATATACAAGTTGTCATGTGTTGTTTTTATTAGGGATTGATATTAAACCTCCTCTGCTTCTTTCCAAAGTATTGAATCTAGTGCTTCTCGAACCTTGGTGGGTTCAATTGTTTCAAAAATCTACTCCTCAAGGCCATGTTGATCTTTTTCTCTTTCTTTGTTTTGAATTCTCGGTCTGAAAGTAGATGTCGTTGGAACACTAGCCTATTTAGCATCTATAATCAAATTTGTACACCACCTTGGAATATGTTGTGTTGTGGGGCTTGAATTGCACTATCAATCCCATTATCATTTTCATCATTTTCTACATCATCAAGGTTGATCACAGGTTTGTTTTTGCACTTTTTAATTTAAACTCATGGGGAATGAACTTGAGCCACTTCTCTCATCAAACTCAACATTCCTACTTATGTAGATCTTTCTTGTTTTTGGATCCACAAGTTTATATCCCATAGAGTCTTCATCATACCCAAGAAGGATGTAAGTGTGGACTTATTTTTTTAACTTGGTTAATTTCTGTTTGGGGATCAACGTGTCATTTTCTACCCAAAACTTGTATATGTTTTACTAAGGATTTCTTATTTGACCATGATTTGGATGAAGCCATGTTATTAAGTGAAAATATTGGTGACTTGTTCAATAGATATACGATATTTTTGTTGCTTCTACTCAATATGTTCTTGTCAAACATGCATACTACATACCATTTCTATGATAGTGTGGTTTTATCTCTCCGCAACACCATTATTCTATAGGATGTAGGGTGATGTAATTTGATGACGAATACCATTTTATTTCAAATATACGAGATAATACATTATTGGTGAATTCCCTCGATTTGAGTAGAGTACCTTGATATTTTAACCACTTGAGTTTCAACAAGAGCCTCAAACTTCTTGAAATATTACCACTTAATCAAATTCAACCTTCAAATCATGGTAGATAATAAGCGATTGACTAATAGAAGGTTCTTGGTAATTCCTTGGGTAAATGCATGGAAATGGGGCCAAAAAGTGGACACTAATCTATTTTTGGCCATTTTGGCCATGACACACTCACATTATGGCTTGGTTGGGTTATAACGCCACAAAGAAAATTCAAAGTCGCATTATAGCACGAGCGTGTTATAACGCTCGCATTCTTGTTTTTGCTATGCTATAACATAGCGAATAGGAATGCAAGTGCTTTATAACGCATAGCGTGTTCCATATTCTATGTGTTCAAAAATACCAACCCATAGGCTTGGATTTGCCTTAGATATCCCACCCTAAGCCTTGGGTCAGTAATCTATGAATGGATTTGTGTTTTGCAAGAAAACATCAAAATCTCACATGTACACCCTGATATTAAATGTGTTATAACGTAATATTCCAAAAAAATACTACGATGTCAAGCTCGGTTTTATCTTGGTGACGATATGCTTCTTTCTAAAATCTGATTAGTTTAAGGATTTCATCCTTAATTTCTTTTACTAGTGCCTTCTTTTCTTGTCAAAATGTATGCATACGTTTTTGTACACACAAATAGGTTCTTATCTTTTTAACACAAAAATAGACATATTTTGTGTGCGCACCAAATTTGACCCTCTTAATCTCAACCATTTAAAAAAATAGTAGTTTAGAAACTAGATTTTGAGCTCTATGGTACTTATTCTTATCAATTTGTAAATTTTGAAGCATATGCATGCCAAATTATTAGATGAAGTTCAGGTTTCGCTGATTTCAGGAAAAATGTGTCCCTTTTTGACCCCCTTTTGGCCCCCATTTCCATGCACTTACCCCCTTGAACATATGGACATCCCGTGATATTATAGTCAAGTTTGTCAAGAGGTAGCTTGATATTCCTCGTGCCACTTGGTAAGAAGTATCGTCACCTAAATATACATGTTTCTTAGTGGATAAATGATTTAAGTTATAAAATTGATCCTTTCTTCCAATCATATGTCAGGTGGTTCTCGAGTCAATATACCAAATATAGTTGGATGATGATGATTCTTCACTTGATTTCACACTATAGAGGACATCCATATCGTATTTTTCATCCTCTTGATCAATAGGATTCCCTTGGTGTTGTGGTTTCTTCTTCCAATTTCCCTTGTTCTTTCCACGTGATTATTGTTGGTTATTTGATGACTTATGTTGGTTAGGATTCGTTCTGAAGAGCCTTGGGTTAATCCATTGTACCAACAATCCTTGATGGTATACCCCTTTCCACAAATAAGACATTCCTTGTTGGATGATCCTTGATTTTTTTGTTTATTCTTCTCTTGATTGTTGCCTTTCTTTTGGGAGATTTTTTTTTATTCTTTTCCTTGAAGTTAGAAGAAAGTGGATGGTCTTCATTGTTTACATCATTGTGAATGGATTCTTCTTGTTGTAGCATGTTGATCAAATTTTCAAATGTGTGTTTCTTGTCCATGAGATTCAATGTGGTGATAAAAACTCTATAGGATTTTGATATACCTCTCAACACTATGGGTACAAGTGATTTATCATCCATGGGTTATCTCAATGCTAGGAGTGATCAATATTACGATATGTCACAAGAAAGCTTCAATCGTGTCATTGGAATTGAGTTTGAGACTATGTAGTTGGCTTTGAAGATGGAAGACTATATTCTAATTGTGTGCTTCATACATTTATTTTAGTTTGTCCCAAGCTGATTTGGTTGTTTTTGCATCTCTAATGTGAGTGTACTCCTACATGTTAGAACCATTCCTCCATCGAGCAAGAGGATAGATTGGGTGATTCGTGTGAGATCAAATGTAGATCATTTTTTTAATTCATTCGTGGGATTTGGGAGGTCTGGGTAGCCAATTATTCATCGCTACATCTATTGGGGTTGTTAATCATTTTTATACTTGTTGTTCTATTATCTAATTGATTTTTCAATTAGGAACATTGAGAATATTATTCCTCACCCGATTTGGAAAAAACCAATGCTCAATATAATAATTGTTTATGGGTTGGACCTCGGTGTTAAGCCAATGATATTTTATTTTTTATTAGCTCTATCATATCGACATTGTTAATCAACACTTGTTGGATACTTGGTGAGATTGATTTCAAAAACATTTCATATATCCTCAAATTCTAAACATTTCTTGATCTTGGTTTTCAATACAACATAATATTCTCCACATAGGAGTTGTGAATCCAATAGAAATAATTTCAAGATGATGGATTGGTTTTTTTACTCTAGGAATAGGTACCCTCTCTATATCTGTCACTCGATACCAAACCTCTTTATATACATGTCCTTTTGGTATACCCATCAATACTAAAAGAATCTCACCCTTTCAATATACATTTTTTTATTATTAAACGCTTTTGACCAGAGCTTTGAACCGGAGGGTTAGGCCCCAACCATACAAGAGAGGAGGAAAGAAGAGGAAGAAGGGAGGGGGTGGGAAGAAGAAAGACCACCACCACGCAGGAAAGTGGACGGGTGAAGGAAACACCGAAACACGAAACCAAAAGCAAACTAGAACTCCCAAGGCCGAAACCCGAACACTCAACCGAATTGGGTGCCCACACGCCTATTAGCCTCACGTAGAAGGAGGCGGAAGGCTCCACTCGCCCTGTCCTTGAGCTTGTTCCACTTATTGATGGCAGAGTGAACAGAAACAGGGCCGCATCAATGTCCACCTCGAAGAAGTCTGTGATCGAGCCAACCCATCGAGAACATAGAATTAACATTTTGGGCGTAGTGGAGAAGATCACGATCTTGCAGAGCCACTGAATGCCATGGCCAGACCCGATGGCAAGCTCATCAACTTCTTTGACCCAAAGAAGAGGATCTGGGAGAGAGAAGTCGAGCAGTTCTTCATGAAGGCCGACCTCTATGAGTAGGGTAAATCTCATCATCGGCGATGAATTCAACAACAATCGGGTCCTGATGAAGAAGCAGATAGAAAGAGACAAAATCCGAAGTGATATCGAGTTGGAGCGAACACGACGCGACCGGAAGCGATAAAAGTCACCTAAGATAGTTTCAATAGCTTCGGCCTCTAGATGAGAAGAGTAGCGAAAAAGACTTCGGAGAGACGATTTCTATCAATTTCGTGAGGCGAAGCTTCTTCCAGAACCGAGCTGTGAAGAAAAACAAAAGGGAAACCAAGGAACACCATGAAGGGAGAAGAGAAATGAGCAAAAGAAGCGTGAAAACAAAGGAAAGAGGCATGAATCCACACAGAGCCGACGCCCACGCCTAAAAGGGGCATTACATGTGCGGAGGGACAAATCCAATCTCTTTGTGTACCCAACTGCTCGTGTGAGATGATGAAAGAAAGGCCTTGCCATGCTTCAACATATCTCGAGATGACATTGGCGGTAGGATGATCGATGGAAAAGTTAGCAAGAAGATCCGCAACATGATTAGCTTCACGAAAGATATGTGTGATGTGCCAAGTATGAATTTTGCCAAGCCAAAAGAGGATATTAAAAATAAAAGGATTAATTTTCCACGAAGGGGAAGACCCACTAGAGATAGCTTGAATTATGATTTGGGAATCACCTTCTATGAAAAGGGAGTCACATCCTAATTGAACAACCAATTTGACCCCTTCCAGAAGCGCTTGAGCTTCAGCCATATTACAAGAGCAAGCAAGAAGGGGAAAGGAACCTGCAGAAATGAGATTACCTGTATCACACCTGATAATACAACCAACACCAAATTTACTAGGGTTCCCCCTCGAGGCACCATCAAAATTCAGTTTCCACATGCCCCTAGGGGGAGGTCTCCACTTGGCCCTTTTTCTTCTAATTAATTTCTCAACTTGGGAGAGACCTTTTTTGATGATGGAACCGGGCGGGGAGTTTGATAAGTGGCCATGAATTTTTGATAACCGCATCTCTAGATGAAAAAATGGGATTAGAGAGGTTGTTTTTACTGACTTTTTCCGAGATGGCCACTTCCAGCTTATTAAGAAAAACAGGGAGCTCAACAGTTTGTTCCCGGAATAATCATAAATTGCGTTCCCACCAAATGTGCCAGATAAGGAAAAAAGGAGCAATGATCCAAATAGAATTGAGGGAACTTTCTTGCTTGAATCTAGGCCAAGAAAGGAGAGTTTCTCCAATATTTTTACAAGGAACCCAAGCAAGATTCAGTTTAGATAAAAGCCATTGCCAACACCTAGAAGCAAAGGAACAAAAAAGAAGGAGATGATCCAAATCTTCCTCGGCTTCACCATGCAGAGCACACATTTGGAGGGACCGGCAAATCCCAAGATCTTCTCCTCACCTGAGTAAGAAATTTCTTTTTAAAAACCAGCCAACCAAAAATAGCAACTTTGGGTAAGAGACAGGGATGCTTGCTACGGCCGAAGGAGGAGAGAGCCTGAGACAGGAGCCAGAGATAAGTTGAGCATAACCGGCTTTCACCATGTATGAGCCTGTGGCATCACCAAGCCATAACAGTTGATCTTCACCACCATTGAAGTGAGCATGCCTGGCCAAAAGGGCATCCGTGAAGGAGGAAGACTCTTGGAGGGTGGCTCCAATGGAGGTAATATCTTTCCATTGCCAAGACATGAAAACCATTCGGATGTTGGTGACCAAAATCAGCTACTTTAGTGCCCCAGGATGCTCTGGAAATGTTCATAACTCTATTAAGATTGGGAATAAGGTTAAGAGGGGGCAACCCATTCCAACTATCCTCCCAAAAGGTAACCAACTGACCATTGTTGATTTGTTAGAAACCGAATCAGCGATCAGGGATTTGCATTTGCAGATAAAGTTCTAGATATGAGAGCCTTTAGGGAGCTCAAAGCTGGAAAGCAGGAGCTCGGGCGGCCAACCTCCAGATATTTATGAGAAAGCACTTGAAAAGCCAACCGCTTGGCATCCGAAATAAAGTTCCAAACAAGTTTAGCACCGAGAGCCGAATTCTGTAGGGCCAGATCCAAAATGCCCAAACCACCTAATGGCTTGGGAAGCTTGACAGTTTCCCAATTCACCAAGTGAAATTTTCTTTCTTCGTTGTTCCCTTGCCAAGGAAGGATCTGACCATTTTCTCAATTTTGAGCAAGACATTCCTTGGTAACAACAAGACCGACAACATATATATCGGGAGGGCCAGGAGGATGGAGTTAATCAGAAGAGCTCTACCAGCCAAGGACAACCATTTCCCCTTCCAAGAGAGCAACCTTGATGAAAAAGAATTGAGGAGCCCATCCCATAAATTAGCTTTACCAATGCTAGAAAAGAGGGATGCCCAAATATCTATGAGGAAGGGAGCCCACCACAAAGCCAAGAATTGTCTTGATCTGCATTGGAAACCAGGGTGCGACATTAAAGAAGAAAATAACATATTTATGGAAGTTGATTACCTGGCCAGTCACTAACGAATAAGAATTCAGGATGGAAGATAAGCATCGGGCTTCGGAATAGACACTTGACCGAATAAGAAAGTGTCATCCACAAACTGTTGGTGCGATAGGGGGAGGTTGGAAGTTAAGCGGATGCCCTTAAGACCCCATCCAGAAGAGCTGATTTGATGCTATGACTCAGGGCCTCAACAACCAGGATGAAAAGAAAAGAGGAAAGAGGATCACCTTGCCTCAAGCCCCTGCTACTGCTGAAGAATCCTTCTACTGAGCCATTAACCAGAACAAAAAATGGGGAGAAGAAATACAATTGAAAATCCAATTGCAGAAGTGCCAGTTAAAGCCCATGGCATGAAGGGACTTAAAGAGGAATCTCCAGTTGATACGATCGTAAGCTTTGCTAAAATCCAATTTAATCATCATACCAGATCGAGAGGAGGAATGGAGAGTATGGATCAATTCATGAGAAATGATTATACCATCAGCAATAGACCTCCCAGGAATGAATCCGCTTTGTTCCTGTGCCACAAGTTTATGAAGAAGAGCACTCATTCTTGAAGCAATAGCCTTAGATATGATTTTATAGGACGTATTGCATAAGGAGATCGGCCTGAAGTCATCAAGAGATTCAGCCGGTGCCTTTTTGGGAAACATGCAGATAAAGGTGTGATTTAGAGCGCCAAGAAGCTTGCCTGAACAACGAGATTCCTCCACGGAATGCCAAATTGTATCCCCAATAACGTCCCAGAAATTCTGGTAAAAAGAAGCCGAAAACCATCCGGTCTGGGCACTTTATCCCTCTACATAGAGAAAATGATCCTGCTAAACTTCATCCTTAGAAAAAGGAGAAAGAAGCTTAGCATTATCAATATCATCAACCATTTTAGGAATCTGATCAAAAAAGGAAAGCTGGGCATCAGGGGAGGCCGAGTCACCATTCAAAAGCTTTTGAAAAAGACACCGACTCGGTTTTAATCTGAGATTGAGAGGACAACACTGTGTCATCTTCCAACTTCAGGGAGGAGATATAATTAACATTTCTTCTAGCTTTAACAGAAGCATGAAAGAATTTGGTATTTTTGTCCCCATCGGCTAGCCACACTTCACGTGATTTCTATCTCCAATGAATTTCCTCTTTAAGAAGAAGATCACCAAGTTCACTGAGTAAAGATTTTTCCTTGAAGAAATCTTCCTGGTGCATACCACGAGAGAAAACAAATTCATTAAGAATACGTAATTCTTTCTCAACCCTCTGTTTTTCCTGGAAAATATTTTTAAAACATGAGACGTTCCATTCCAGCAATCTGTCTTTTAGTAAAGAAAGTTTTTAGAGAGTTTATACATCCAAGTCCCTTCCACCATGAAGGAGGCCCACCAAGAGTTAATCAAAGGCCTGAGAGAGGGATCCTGCAACCACATGGACTCAAATTTGAAAGGAGAGCGGTGCGGCGGGAGGTCAAAGGAAATGTTGAGAGAGACAGGAAAATGATCAGAGCCAGAGAGAGGAAGAACAAAGCATTTGATGAGAAATTTGTTCTGAAGCCATTCTTCGGAGACGAGAAAATGATCAAGGTGAACAACCATGGAGCTGAACCCAAGACGTCGGTTATTCCAAGTGAACCAACCAGAACTTGGTTCCACATCAACTAACTTGGTGGAGGCAACAAAGGAGGTGAAATCCACTTGAGAACGAGGCTGCCATTGAATTCCCCCATTTATCTTTGTCGAGAGAGTAGCATTAAAATCCCCAGCCACTACAGTCTTGGAGGTCAGAGCCGAGTCAAGGACTTGTTGAATCCTCGACCAGAGCTCCCTTTTTTTTTAACGGGTTATTAGGGCCATATACATTACACGAAAAAAGGACACATCAGAATGTTTGATGTAGACTTTACACCAAATGAAATTAGATTCGACCAAGAGAGGCTCGAGACTACAACAACTAGATTTCCACAAACTCCCAAACTGCCAGAGGCACCAATTGAGTCCGAGAAGCACCCTTCCCAACCTTTCCATTTGCGAAACCAACCATTCTTACAATCAACTTTAGACATCTTAGTTTCTTGGATAAGACATATAAAAGCATTCGAATCGATAACATAGCGTCTAAGCAGACGTTGCTTGTTAGGGGCGTTCAAGCCCCTAACATTCCAAGAAAGAAGGATCATTTGATCTTCAGAGAGGACACGCCTCTCCTACTTGAGGATGGAAAAAGGAACGAAGTTGAAGCTGCTTACCTGCAGCAATTTCTTTGAGGGAAAGGATGCCTTTGGAAGGGCGACCTGGCTGAGCTTTCAGCCCCTATCCATATTGAGAATGGCTGGAGTCGGAAGAATCAGACACATCTGATTGTTGTCTAGAGGCGGATCGGGGGACGTCTTCCGAACAGTTGTTAAGTTCCCGAGTCTTCATCAATGGAGAGGATCAACTCATCCTTCTCATTCACCCATTTTTCCAGAGAGGCCGCATCCGCACCGAGACCGAGTGCGATGCCTTCTTGGAATAAAGAGAGAATCCGAGTAGAATCTTGAACAACAAACACAATTTCTTTTACCAGGGAGATTGTACTTGGATCAAGAGCAAGAGGCTCTATCACAGGAACAGAGCCAGGGAGATCAACACCAAGTGAGTGATCTTTCCCAAAAGATAGAGGTTCTGCAGATTTGGAGATAGGAGGCGGGATAATATTTTTCCTCCATACGGCAGCGTTGGATACAGGAGGGTTTTTACATACTTTTTGAAAATGACCAGGTTGTTTACATTTAAAGCAACTGTTGGAAACCACCTCATAATCCACCTTCTGCACCCATTTCCCAGATGGGGTGGAGATGACAATGAATTCCTGCATTTTTTGGAGGGATCTATAGAAATGCAGATCCTGGAAAAAGATGAAAGAGTGCCTTCCAAAGTAACTTAGGATCAATGCGAACGATGTGACCTAAGCTGGAGTAGATTTTATAGAGAATGGAGGAGGACCAAAACTCACTTGGCAGTGAATATAGCCTGATCCAAACTTGGAAGCCATCCATTTCAGCTTGAGTTAGGATCAAAGTGGGCGACCACTCACGAATGTGTAGGCCGGACTCAGCGAAAATAAATTCTTTCCTCTCAGGTATCGTCCCTCTGCGCCGAACTACGGAGGATAACAAGAAAAAAACCTCTCTCCAAGAATCGAATGCGGAGACCACTACCCCACTGAGTATCACACCAGCTGCGAATGCCCTCTACCGAGAGACGATGACCCACAAATTTAGCAATGATTTCTCTTTTGCCAAGAAGGGTGAGCTGAGTAGCCAGGTCATCCAAATCCACCAGAGAGACAAATACAAACTCCGTCTGAACCGAATCGAAACAAAGCGGGTCACATGTTATATTTGCGTCGAGATCACTGACCGAATCAATATCTCTGGGACCCAGACATTTCTGCAGTGCTTCCGACAGTCCATGGCCCGTGGAAAGCACCTGCCTAGATTCTCGGGTGGGGATGCTGACTGACCGTTACAGAAATTGAATTTTGAAAAAAATGACCGTTCTGGTCCATTTATTGCCATTTACCAATATGTGGGAGAAGAGTAGTCTGAAATTTACCTATAAAGTACATGAAAAAGAACCATCCAAACAATGATGCTTACTTAAAGGGAGATCTGTGTACATGGGTGACAAGTCTTGATATACTTAGATTTTTCCAATTTTAGGATTTAAGAATAACAATCTTGGTGAATGGATAATAGAGGGATGGTAATGAGTTGAGTGTCCTTATTACTCTCGGATGATTTATGGGGACGATGCCACAAATTTTGTTGTTGAAGCTACATTATCTATTTGATGCCTTGGACCAAAGCACAATGGCTTTAACCATAAGTATGGCCTAGAGGCACTGCTAATACTCAATGTTGTTGAAATAAAAAGATCTTGTGAAGGTTTTAAGTTTTAATTTTTGTAAAATGGATATTCTCCAAGATGGCTATTTGCAAATGAGTATAAAATGGCACAAAAATAGTACAAAAATGAAAAACATTTTTTATTTTACTTTTCCTTTTTTAAAAATGCAAAAATCACAATTAAAGGCAATTTTTAGCTTTCTAAGAATTTGCACGAGAAAAAAATATGCACCTAAATTTCCTAAACCATTTTTAGTTTGTAGGGCTCGAATATCATTTCCAAAACAATTTCAAATTTTTGTCTTTTGCATAAATCATAGTCACCGAACTACCAGGTTATTACTAGATAGTCAACATAGACTATTACAATCACCACTTCCCCCATTACTTTTTGAGTAGAGATTAGGATTGTAGGGATTTATTTTAAATCCATTTTGAATGATATGTTCATTAATCTTGGTGTACCATTGTTGAAGTGCCTACTTTAAACCATATAATGAATTAACGAGTCTACAAACTTTTGTTTTTCTATTTGGAGTGACAAACCTTCTAGTTGCTTCATGTAAACTTCTTCTTGAAGATCACCATTCGAAAAATAAATATTTACATCCATTTGGTGGACTTTCCATCCAAATTGTGCAGGTAAAGAAAATACCATCTTGATTGTTTTGATCTTAGCTGTGGGAGAAAATTTCTCCTCATAATCAATGCCTTATCTTTGTGCATACCCATTTGCAACTAGTCTTTCCTTGTGCTTGTCAAGACTGTCATTTTCCTTGTATTTGGTTTTCAAAACCGATTTGCAACCAATTGCATTCTTTCCAAGTGGAATATCTACAAGCTATCATGTGTTATTTTTATTAGGATTGATATCCAACCTCCATTGCTTCTTTCCAAATTATTGACTCTAGTGCTTCTCAAACCTTGGTGGGTTCATTTGTTTCAAAACTCTACTCCTCGTGGCCATGTTGATCTTTTCTTTTTCTTTGCTCTGAATTATTGGTCCTGCAAGTAAATGTGGTTGGAACACTATCTTGTTTAGCATCTCTAATCAAATTTGTACACCACCTTGGCATATGTTGTGTTGTGGGTTGTGGAGCTTGAATTGCACCATCAATCCCGATATCATTTTCATCATTTTTACATCATTAAGGTTGATCACGGTTTTGTTTTTGTACTTTTAAATTTAAATTCACGGGGAATGAATTGGAGCCACTTCTCTCATCAAACTCAACATCCCTACTTATGTAGATATTTCTTATTTTGGATCCACGGGTTTATATCCCATAGAGTCTCCAAGAAGGATATAAGTGTGGAATTATTTTCTAACTTGGTTATTTTCTATTTGGGGATTAATGTGTCCTTTGCTTCCAAAAACTTCGTACATGTTTTACTAAGGATTTCTCATTTGACCATGATTCATATGGAGTCATGTTATTAAGTGAAAATGTTGGTGACTTGTTGATAGATATCTTGATATTTTTGTTGCTTATACTCAATATGTTATTGTCAAACATGCATCTTATCATACTACATACCATTTCTATGATAGTGTAGTTTTGTCTCTTTTCAACACCATTCTTTTATACAATGTAGGGCAATGTTAGTTGATGATGAATACAATTTTATTTAAAATATATAGAAAATATATTGTTGGTGGATACCCCTTGATCTAAGTAGAGTACCCTTATATTTTAACCAATTTGAGTTTCAACAAGAGCCTTGAAGCGCTTGAAATCTTGAAAGGATTGTTTTTTGTTCATAGAATTATATCAAAATATTGCGTGAATAATAATCAACAAAGAGTTTAAAATAGTTGCATCCATTATAAGTTTTATTCATTTTCCCACAAATATATGTATGAACCAGGTCTAATAGGCCTTTACCTCTATTTGTATTTGTTGGGAATGGTGCTTGATTTTTCTTTCCCACTAGGTAACTTGTACAAAGATTAATGTTCTTCTTTATCGGTGGAAATCATTTAACCATATTGTATTAGCCTGAGTGAAACAAGGTATCTAAAACTCACATGCCCTTATTTGCGGTGCCACAAATTTGTAAAAATGTATCCTTTGTAATGAGTTCCTGATTGTTGCGTGGGAAAAATTCAAGTTGAAACATCTTGGCAATGCCTAATACATGCAATTTTTTTTTTAGATTTTCACTTTTTATCCCTTGTTAGAACAATTTCTTACCACTTAATCAAATTCAACCTTCAAATCATGGTAGATAACAATTGATTGATGATAGATGGTTCGCGATAAGTCCTCGAACATATGGACCTCCCATGATAGTGCGGTCAAGTTTGTCGAGAGGTATCTTAATATTCCTTGTGTCACTTGGTAAGAAGTGTCATCACCCAAAGATACATGGTTCTTAGTGGATGAATGATTTAAGTTAGAAAACCAATCTTTTCTTTCAATCATATGTCGTGGTTCTTGAGCCAATATACCAAATAGAGTTGACAATGATGAATCTTCACTTAATTGTGCATTATAGAGGACACACATGTCATATTTTTTATCCTCTTAATCAACAGAAATTCCCTTGGTGTTGTGGTTTCTTCTTCCGATTTTCCTTGATCTTTCCATGAAATTATTGTTGGTTATTTGATGACTTATTGTTGGCTAGATTTTCTGCATAGCTGAAAACCTAGGCAGTCATGAGATAAATCTCCCTCATTTACCGATGAGGCTCCCGTGTAAGATTTGTCAATTAAATATGCTAGTATCTATTTGGGGGTATTACTTTAACCATGCAGCTCATGAACCATAGTTGTATAGTTTTGCAGCAAGTAAGCAACTGTTAAAGAAAGAAAATCTAATGAAGAAGAAAATAATAAAAATACAGGAAAGAAAGAGGGAAGATGTGCAACCCAATCAATAGATTATAGAGTTGATTGCATGCACATAGACAAAACAGATAGATATTAACATAGAGAATTATAAGCAAAGGCAACTTTCAGATCTAGATCTAGAATAACACAAATTTAATAAGTAGATCTAAAACAAAAAGTTAGAAACAAAATGCACCGTTGACACAAAGTTCTCCAGAGATCTGCTCCTTTCTATTCCTTTGCTTCAAATAGCTATCGGGGTTTCAAAGACACAAAGTCCTGAACACGAGAATGTTGCTTACAAATTCTGATCATTTACCCAGGTTCTTCCTCTACTTATAACATGTAGAGGGGAAATTACAAATAGGAAGCTTTTAGTGAACTGACACATGTGGAAGTTGTAAAGGAAACAACTGGCAATCTCCCTCCTGGAATTCCTCTTTGCATGACATGCATGATTTGCAACTAAAGATAGAACCTTCTATTTTACATGTCTGCCACCTATTTCCAAGTAGTTGACTTCTTCAAGTAATGACTTTTAAACCAATCACTTAAGTTTTATAATTTAATTGATCGCTCAATTACTTTGTCGAAGAAAATAAGAGAAAGAAGAAGAAAGAGGAAAGCTGCAGTCTTGCTCTTTTTCATATTCTGCATGCAGTTTCTTTTGCCTTTGATTCTCACCAAACTGGATCTGGAAGCAACTGATCGTGATTTTTTTACGGGCATTTCCGGTGACATGTATTTCCCTTTATCCTTGAAGCTTTTGTAGTTCTTCTCCGATCATGCATCGGTCAATGATGTTTGCCGTAAATAACTCATCATTTTTATTTTTAATTGCATATGAGCAATTAAAAATTTTGGAAAGCACTCCGGGTGAATGCAAATTCAATGAAGGCTTCAAAATTGGAAGATTGGGAGCACATGCACAAGATCCTGGAAGGAATTCTCCATGCACTGACTTCTACACGAGCTGCGTTAGAAACAAGAGGATGAATTTTTGCCGGAAGCCTTTGCAATTGGATCGACTTGTGTAGATCTGACAATTAAATCGGTGATAGGTTCAAGGCCTATGTTTGTATCATTGATTTCAGCAAATCTGGAAGCTATGCATGATTCCTCGTTCATCCCGCTTTGCCATGGCTGGAGCAATCTTTGTCTGAGCAACTCTTTTTCTTTTAATTATGCTGGAATTCTTTGCAATTGGTGCAGATATGGCAATTTCTTCAGATTCGGAGGACATATTCAATGTACCTGACATTGATTTGCACTCTCTTTCACTTATATGAGCACTTGTAATGAATACCTGCAATTAATTCAGACAAAGACGGATTCCAGAGCATGAACACTTGATTTTTATCACAAAAATCTGCATATTAAGCCCGCTGCCCTAAAATTTGAGGCTTTACTTACATGCATAGCAAGCATAAATATTTTTAATTTCACTGGCACTCATGCCAATATGCGAGATAATTAACAAGGCTTAAATCAAGCTCCTCCAACCTTAGGAGCCAAACTTTGAAGCTTCCCAAAGATAGAAAATAAACTTCAATGCAAAAATCCTCCTTCATGGGCCTCAAAAAAACTGTCTCGGGCTGCAATCCTTTACAAAAAGAATTAATTACACTTTCACTTATGGCAGCCCATGCTTATATAACCTTGACATTCTATAATTAATAATTGCCTCTCATATTCCTGTAATTAATTAATAAACAAACATGTTTATTCCTCCAACTTGGGCGCCCAAATTTGCATGCTCATGGCTGCCATTAAATAAATAAATTTAATTTATTTTTAGCATGCTACCTTCAGTTCTCTTTGGCTTGTCTTCATGCATTGACTTTCCTTCTATTTATGGCGCCAAAATTGGGTGAATAAACATTAATAAATATTATTAAATGCATTGTTATTCACCCAAGGTGGCTCGCACTTTTTGGCAAGGGTGAATTCTAAAAATAAGAAGTCAACTTCTGATGGGAATTTTCACCCTGCACTGCAGCTCTAAAAATCCCTTCTTCCACTTAAGTGATTTGACTTTCATAAAGAGATTTTTACCACAATGGGCAGGTAAGAAATTCCCGCCGGTGCTTTAAGTGATTTTTCTTTTATAATGAGAATTTTTACCTGCAAGGCAGGTAAGAAATTCCCATGTCTTTACCACCTCTAATATTCCCATTGCAGCTTAAGTGACTTTGACTTCATGGGAAAAATTACCTGCTTAGGCATGTAAGAAATTTCTCATCTACACCACACGCCAAAATTCCCACTGGTAGCTTAAAGTCTTCCTTCAAAAAGTGCGACTTGCATGAAAGATAACTCTTTTCCAAAAGTGTGACTTGCATTGTGACTTCGCTTTTAAAATTGTGTGAAAATCGTCACTTAGGGCAACGTGGAAATTGGACGTGGAAGGCAGCCTTGAAAATTGCGACTGGCATAAAAACAACATTTCTTTCCTTTTTTGGATTTTTGGTGAAGAAAACACAAGCATGGAATAAAATTTGCCATTTTTGGAAAGGGTCCAGAAGATGTAGCAGCAAAAACTTGCATGTGTCGTAACTTTCATTTGTAGCTTTGTTTTAGGTGTCGTTTTCTCTAAAAGTGCATATCTTCTCGAGCTCTACGCATTGATGGCAATATTTTTCTTATTTTCATAAAATCCATTTATTCCAAAAAATGTGACTTGCCTAGGAGAGGCTTTTTGTGCATGACTTCGTCTTTTTAAAGAGAAGTTGACTTCTGAAGCTGATTCCTTCTGGCATGGCGGCCGTAGATGATCTCCAGATACTCTAGGCAAGAAAACAGACTGTACTGGTGAAGGAATTGACCTAGGGGAATTTCACAGAGAAAAATATGAGAAAAATAAAAAAATGAAAAATGTTGCTAGAAGTGACGAGAAAAGCCCAGATCCGTCCTGGTGAAAGCCGTCCTGGTATATGTGAATATTGACACACAAAACTTCAACAGGGTTAAACCGGAGCGCAATTTACTTGAACGCAGGGCTTTAAATAATTAAATAAAATTTTCCTGCAAACAAAACTTGACGAAGGGATAAAACGATTTTCGACATCTGGGTATTTGTCGAAATTGGCTCATATGATTCACTGGGAATATCTTAACGCAATACATGCATCTTTTGGCAATGAAAACACAAAAAGACCAGTTATTTTAAAATAGCGAAAATTTTAAATATGTGGTAGTCTCAGATTTTAGGGTAAAATCTTGAGACACCACTTATGTTGGTTAGGATTCTTTCCATAAGAGACTTGGGTTAATCCATTATACCAACAATCCATGATGGCATGTCCCTTTCCACAAATAAGACATTCCTTATTGGATGATCCTTGATTTTTCTATTTATTCTTTTGTTGATTTTGGACTTTCTTCTAGGAGAATTGTATTTATTATTTCCCTTAAAGTTAGAAGAAAGTGGATGGTCTTCATTTTTACATCATTGTGAATGGATTCTTAGTTTTGTAGCATATTGATCAACTTTTCAAATGTGGTTTTCTTGTCCATGAGATTCAATGCGGTGACAAAAAAATCTATAGGATTGCGACAATCCTCTCAATGCTATGGGTACAAGGGATTTATCATCCATGGGTTATCTCAATACTAGGAGTGAATCCATCAATGGTACGATATGTCACAAGAAAGCTTAAATCGTGTCATTGGACTTGAGTTTGAGACTATGTAATTGGATTTGAAGATGGAAGACTATATTTTAATTATGTGCTTCATACAATTTTTTAGTTTCTCCCAAGTTGATTTGGTTGTTTTTTCATCTCGAATGTGAGTGTACTCTATTAGAACCAGGCATTTGAAATTCCTCCATCTTATTAGGATGATAGATGGGGTGATTTGAGTGAGATTGAATGTAGATCAATTTCTCCTATTCATTCGTGGGATTTGGGCGGGTCTCGGATAGCAAAATATTCATGGCTACATCTATTGGGGTTGTTACTCATTTTAATACTTGTTCTATTCTCTAATTACCTTTTCAATTAGGAATAGTGATAATATTCTTTATCATCCAATTTGGAAAAAACTAATACTCAATATAATAATTGTTTATGGGTTGGACCTCATTTGTTACGCCAACGAGCTTTTATTTTTTATTAGCTCTATCATATCTACATTGTTAATCAACATTTGTTGGATACTTGATAAGAGTGATTTCAACAACATTTTATATATGTTCAAATTCTAAACATGTCTTGATCTTGGTTTTCCATACAACATAATATTCTTCAAGTAGAAGTTATGAATCCAATAGAAATTATTTCGGACCATTATTTGCAATTGTGATTGTTTATGAACTATATCAAGGTGATGGATTGATTCTTATCACTCTAGGTATATGTACCCTCTCTATATATTGTCGACCCTCGATACCAAACCTCTCTATATGTATGTCCTTTTGGTATACCCATCAATACTAGTAGGTTTGTTCTTTTGATAAACATTACAATACATGAAAGAGACGTTAACATATGTGGGAGCAGAGTGGTACTAATACCTTGAAAGTACATGAAAAAAATACATCCGATCAATGAAACTTTCTTAAAAGGAGATCTTTGTACATGGGTGGCAAGTCCCGATATACTTAGATTTTTCCAATTTTAGGATTTATAAATAACAATCTTGGTGAACGGATAAAAGAGGGATGGTAATGAGTGGAGTTTCCTTATTACTCTCTGATGATTTATGGGGACGATGCCACAAATGTTGTTGTTGAAACTACATTAGCCATTGGATGCACTAAACCTGGAAAGCACAACGACTTTAACCATAAGTGTGGCCTAGAGGTAGTGCTAATACCGAATGTTGGTGAGATAAAATGATCTTGTGATAGTTTTTCAGCTTTAATTTTTACAAAATGGTTATTATCTAATATGACAATTTTAGTATAAAATGGCACAAATATATTACAAAAATGAAAAGTATAATTTTTACTTTACCATTTTTTAAAATGCAAAAATTACAATTAAAGGCATTTTTACCTTTCTAAGAATTTGCGCGGAAAAATATGCACCTAAATTTTCCTAAACCATTTTTAGTGTGAAGAGCTCAAAATCTTGTTTCAAAAAATATTTATTTCAAATTTTTAGACAAGTATGATGGGCATGTTGATTTTTTGAATGACAAAAGATTTTTTAGGTTCCCCCCTCTAGGTGAAATATATTGAATTTTTTTAGTTTTTACAATAAAATAGAATAAAATCCCCTATTCATTTTGTAAGGAAAATTTGATATTTTAACCCAAAAAAATTCTTGGCCAAATTTTCCCCTACCCTTGGGTTTTGAAATTTTACAACAAAAAAACTAAATTTTACCTTTTTAAAAGAGATCCTAGTCCTTTGATAATGAAATGTCCCTTTATAAAAATATGATAAAAAAGAGTGTAGAGAGTGGGAGTCAAATCCCTCACCTCTCCATCTCAAATTCTTAAGGCTCACTTATCTAGCCGCTCAGGGGATGTGATCTTTTAATCCTATAAAGAGCACACTTCTATTTAGAGATTATAGAATAAGGAGTTGTTTAGAAAAGGTTGTGCGGTGTGGGATTTGAAACACCAACCTCACGGGAAGCAATGTCTTTGCAATTGACAAGGTAGTCAATGTGGCAAGTGCACTTTTTAAAAAGTTCAAGAACATTTTTGTATTTAAATTGTAAAAGACTGGAGTTTGGTTGTTTTAAAATAATTTTAAAACATGTGGATGAGGTCGGTTTAAACCCACAACCACGGTGTGGGCACGGATCTTAGGTGGTGTAGTGACCACCCATGTGGGACCTAAACACAAGACCAAATATACCAGGATATTTTTTTTTACTTTCATTTACTTGATACAACTATATGCGACACCATATACATGAGGTTGCTCAACACCACATGCAACAATTACACCAACATGAAGAACATGCAAATATCAAATGACACAAGATGCAAATTAATGCCACACTTATATGAACAAACAAGTATGAAACCATGACCCAACCACAACATGAACATCATGAATAGGAACCTTCCACAATGTCACATTTTCATGGTTATCTCTTTATTGAAATCATATTTCATTATTAGGCTTAAAGGTTCGAAGAGTGCTTAACATGCAAACATATAATCTCATTCACAATGCTACAAATTATTCATTTCATTTTAGAATTAACTTATAACAAGTACACTTATTTGGGTTCTTTTCTCTATTACTATCATTTCCATAACTCAATATTAGATTGAAACATTTTATCACACATGTGAGAGTCTCCTAGCTCTCGGTCTCAAACTAGAGTTTCCATTTCACCTAAAATCACATTTTCTTGACATTCTTAGTTGTTATGGTTAAAAACCAATTAGGGTCACTTTAGCATTCACCTCATGAGTTTCGTCTTCCAAAGCTTAAATGTGCATGGATCATTTCCTCCCATCATTAACCACACAACAAGGACTTAACATTAGTTTTAAAGGAAAAAGTTTCATATTTTGTTTTACTTAAGAGTCAACATCTTAGGGACACCTTTCAGGTAGACAAGATGACTATAGGTTTCGAACACTAATAAAAATGAAAAGGTCAAAGGTTTTAATTTACTTCTATTTGCACTCAAGGATTCTACGTCCAACTAAAAATTAGTTTTGGAGTGGTTCAAACACCTTTATCTCACAAACCTCCAAGTTTTACTCTCTTTTTAAAAAAACACTTTGAGAATACAAATTAAATTCTAAAGGTTATTAACAAATCATCCACATTTGACTCTTGTTGTTGCTATGATTCGATAATAGGTTAGAGTCATTTCTAATAGTTATACACCAAAAGTTATGTTTTCTAGACAAGAGACTAGATTTCTCGAATTCTCGTACTCACAAGGAGCAATTTATTAGTACTTTCAACAAAAAAGAATGCCTAAATAAGTATAAGATAACTCCAAGTTTCACTTCTGTGTTAGTCTTACATCATTCACATTTTACATGAGTCAAGATTCTATTTGCGATCTTGTGTGAGAGTACTATTTTAAGGAGAGTAAGAAAACAATTGTCATTTCATTTCATTTTCAAAGCCAAAAGACAGGGATAAAGAGAGGAGAGAGAAAACACCATTTCTTTTCACATTCAATATATTTTCAAACAAGCGTCAAGGAGGTTTCCTACAGTCATGTATTTGTGTTTACAAGGTTTCCCAATCGTTATTTTGCTTGGATAAGGTCATATGACAATTTTCTCCAATTAGTTACAAGTTTCCAAAAATGTCAAATTTAGACAAGTTGCTCAAAAATCAACGTTCAAAAACCATCTTCGAGACTCAAACACACATGGAAACCAAACCCTACCTACTCCCCTATATACAGGAAACACTTGAGCTAACAAAAGCCAAAATTGGTGAACTGTGTTCAATTAACACTCGTCTTTACAAAGCCACCGATCAGTAAATGCACCCAAATGACCTCATAGCCCAACCAAAGGCCTCAAAACCTATCTCGGAAAAATAGCTTGCGGGATGTTTTTCTCCAAAATGAGGGTTGGTAGTGATTGACACAGAGAAATACTAGAGGTATGCGGAATCCAAAATCCATTTCTACACCTAGGGCCAAAACGACGGGTCAAAACCAAACTGCATTTTTAACTTTCAAACTATTTAAAGTTGCAAACTAGCCCACTAGGCTCCTAAACGCGTTTTGAACAAGGTCAAATGGACATTCAAGGAACAACCTAGGGTTCGATTGAACACTCCACGTGACAAGGTACACAACTAAAGTTTGCTTTTCTCATTTCGGGTTTATAGAGATATTTTACACCTCATTGAAAAAAAAGTTTTATTTAGATTTTACAAGGTCGCCAAGGAGTAGTTTTGAACTAACATTCAAGTTTAAATCCGTCAACTGTGTGGTTTCCGTAACCGGTACTGATATCAAAGTTTTTCCAACCATCCACGAGGTAAATGGGAGTAGCATTTACATTCATGGTTACTAGTTTGGTTTCATACAAACCAGAGGAAAAAGTGTCTATAAAAATGTACATCCCGTTTAATTCACCCAAAAGTTATTTTTCTTTATATTGATTTACAACTCCATTTAAATTAAGAAAACAAGCAACATTAAAATCATGCAAGAGAGGGTAAGATGATCATACCCAGTAGTATCCAAACCATCAGTACACTGGGCTCCAAGCAGTCCATATTCACGATCCACGAAACCATGATTTGTCAAGAAAATATTGTTCCTTCAAACCATTCCACATTACCACAACAAGTCCAATTGGCGCCTTATAAAGTAGTTAGTTAAAAACACCAAGAAAACTCGATAAGGAAAGCATTCTCCTTCCATACCGAACAACAAGGAAAATTCCATAACCATGCCAAGAGCATTCATCCCAACAACTATTAAGGGAAACAATAAAGTTGTCCACTTGAAGTAAAACCATCCAATTCCACAATCATGACATTACGCTACGATGAGGCATTTCATCAAACATTTCTCATGCCTCCAAATTTTGCAACAATCTCTGTTAATGTACTTGCAAATCAAACTACTTTGGCAAGACTATGTTTCCATGGTCTTTTCAACAATTTTGTTTTGTGCGCATACAACACTCAATAATGTCCAAGAAACCACATACACTTTCAAACATTTTATCAAACAGGTTCATGTGCATTTGGATAGGCCTTCACATTTTGCATACATGTCTAATTGGCAACTCGACAACACATTTTAACCATTTTATCTTCCGCGGTGTTTTGATGGGTGACTGGACGATGTTCTAATTTTCCCATCTTGTCTTAGGTTGGTAGGATAACAACAAAGGTTGAGGGGTATGGCTTAAAACTTGCCAACCGTGAATTTTGCTTGAAGGGTTTCCAAAGTAGTTTTAACAAAACCAAACTCGCCTATCCCGTCATCATTTCAAATCAGTCCAGTACGCATTTCTGCCAAGCATTTTAACAAATAGATTGCATCCATTGTGCAGATCCATGTTAATCATCTCTTCCTCGTTCCAATTTGTTAGATAGTCAATGTGCCCTACGTATGCTCCCACATTTTCTAATCTACCTAATAACGCACTTACTTTGCTGTGCAGACAAAAATTCTCTCTCTCTCTCTCTCTCTCTCTCTCTCTGATATATATATATATATATCGGCACACGTCCATACCACAGCACTTTTACTTCTCCTTTAGCACAGACATGTAAGGATGGTGGCATAGTTTTTGGAAGTTAACATCCACACTGTCACAAATGCTTGGCTGAATATCACGTTACTTTGGGCATCCAAAACACAATCCACTCATGCTCGTAAACTTCTATTTGTTTGGAGTTTGCCATTGCCTTTTTCAAGAAAAAAATTTTTTGCAGTCTATAATGTGGAGGCATGACCACACCTTTCAAGACATTTTCTTCCACTTTTCCTACACATTACTAGGGCATTTGCAACCAAAAATTCTGATATAAACATCCCTCCGAACAAATCTCGGCAGTGTCCATGTCTTCCTGGAAGCTTTGTTTTAACACGTCCAAAACATGCAAGGAAAGAGGCAACCGGTCAAATTGGAGCCCATTTCTTGCATTTGGTGAAACAACACTGCTTTCTAGAGGATGACCATCCTGCTCCAAGGGTCCCATTCTTCCTATGTTTGAAGCACCATGTAGAGCATCCACACAACCACCGTAGATTTACAAGAAAGGATATGGTACTTTGGAGCTTTCAACAAGAAGCACAACAACAACGCAACAATTGATCCCAAAAACATTCCTCTCACCAAATCATTCTAATATGCATTCAACCACACAAAATCCGAAAATTTCCAAAATCCTTCTCATGCACAAGGCTCAAATTTACCCAAAATTCATTAATTCTTACTTGCAAATAGTTTGGCACAAGCCTCATAGAATTTGGAGGAGTTTTGGAATGTTAAGAATGTTGGATAATTTAAATAATTTCACTTTTGCTTTGTTCTTTACATTTTAAATTTCAAAATATTGTATCATTTATTATTTTAAATTTTCCCAAACCACAACCACAACAAATCCTTGTTACAAAGATTTACCTTAACAGATAATTAACTTTATTTGAAGGTTATGTGATTGGCTTTTATTATTATTCATAACATGATAAAACATATATACATATTTCAAACTCAAGCATCGAAAATGCTCTAGTGTTGAATGAATCGCAAGAATAACGACATTACCACAAAATCGAAAACACGATGACACTCCAAGGGTTCAAAAGGTTTACTCTGCATAAGGACAACTTTAAACTTATCCTTATCATTTTATTATCTCAAATGTTTAATTTCTTTTATTGTTATTTTTAATTTACGATTGCTTTAACAAGGCCAAAAAATAACAACCCGACACGAGTGTTTTTCAACAATCCACGCAAACCGTCAAGGCTGGAGCAAGGGGAAATTTCTACGAGTCAAAGGTACGCTACATCCTCCCTCCCTTATAAAAGCATCGTCCACGATGTGACACACTCCAGGAACTAAAAGAGATAAGCAAGCACGGAAGTCAACAACAAAGATTTCCGATTACCAATAAGAGCTATGTTGTTCAAAACACAACCGCCACCAGATTTTAGAGGGTTTTGAAATTTCCTCAAATTCTTAATGTTATGTGAAGATTGGCATTACTCAAATTATCTTTTCCTTAATACCTTTTCTTAGTTTCAAAGCTCAAAAGACTTCATTGTTCAACAGTTCAAATCCATAGTGGATTCAAATCCAAATTTTGATAGTCGTTTTGAAACACATTCACATGTGTTTTCTCATAAGGGTATTCACCATTTATTAGTTGTATCAATTGCACAATTTACTTGTTCAATGTTCATAATGTTATCACTTGTTAAGGATTTTAAATTTCAAAGTTCTAGTAGGTTGCCCCAAAGCAAGTTGACATCACAATGTCACACAAGGTACAAAGCACAATACGAACAACCCACATAACACATTTTTAGCACATTTTCACGAATGAATCACATCACAAGACCTCTAACTCCACCATGGAAAGACAACAAGTAGTCCACATAACATATAATTCTCAACACATATGCCCCAGTGCATAGATCCAACACACCCACATGCCTAACATACAATGAGGTATCACACTAGTACATAAGTAACATGTATCACATGACTCAAAACCATAATTGTACCCACACAATGTCAAGGTAAGATCCAATAGCACATGCCAACAAAGAGGAGCATCAAGCCTCAACATAACAATACATAACATGACTCATAGAGTAACTCATGAATCATACATACCAACTCCATATGCCTCCCAAATCTCCATAAGCCTCCAAAAGAACTCCATATGCCTCCCAATAGAGAAATAATCATAGTGCCAAAACCAAGCCGGGTCACTCACCATAGATCCCCATCTCCTTATTTCTCCATATCGGGTCACTCACCAAAGAGTCATGTCACCTTATTTCTCCATATCGGGTCACTCACCAAAGAGTCCTCATCACCTTATCTCTCCATTTAATGAGGTTGAGTCACCCTATGGCCCTAGGCACATAGAACCTCGTCACCTCCACCCAAGTGGCATAGTAACACTGTAGTTCAATACTACACAGCCCCATGACCCCCTGGGCATAACCCCATACAACAAAACAGTCCATAGGTCTAACCACTCCATGGTGAATCCCATGACCCTATTCCAACACATCACGACATTAGAACCAACATATCAATTAGATTCAAATGCCAAGTGGAAACAAAACTCAAGCCTTAGGCTAGGCTAGAAAAAAATTAAACTCCAAAAGCAAGTTTCAAACTAAGCAAAGTAAATGGATAAACAACCGCAGTAATGCAAAGGCCTCTTGTTAGCTCAAAATCAAGTTAAATGCCCAAAATTTAGGAATACAAAATCAATAAAGTGATGGTTCTAAAAAGAAAGAGACAAGATCAATTTACGAATAAAATATGAACATAAAAAGATCACATTACGATCACTATGTGGCCTTTCATGGTCACCAAAGGGGTACTCATCGAGTTGTTGGCACTCGATATCGAGCCTCAGCTCACAAAATACATATAACCAAAATAAGCATATCTCCATATATCTCCAAATCACACATACGAGGATCCACATAGTCAATATCACATAGGATTTTTCGATGGAAAACCCAAATAGGAGGAACAGATACTCTAGTTTGTATAAGCATGAGCCTAAGGTGGTGTACATCCACAATATACTAAGCAAGCTTGAGTATACCAAATAGATAGAAGTGGTTTTTCAGTCTACATGAGACTCCACTTTCAAACTTGTACTTGGCTCAAGGTTATGGTCACCTGGTCTACAACTTCTCTCTCCACACATACACTTCTAGATGCTACCCGTAGGGCTTAGTAGTGTAGGGTACACAACATAACACATAACGACATTACTAATACAATGATGGTTTACGCACAACAATCATAGTGTCTTACGCATGGAAAAATTACGGTGGGTATAACATAACAATATTCCACAGCTTACAACACATACATTTCCACATAACACACTAAGAGTGTGAGTACAATACATTAGGGGTCATAAAATCACCATATGCCCCTAATTCACGATCTGAATTTATCAATAATGTATGAATACATATATGCAATGAACATAGAGATTTAACATCATGACATACATTCCAATATAGCGCAACATGGTGACATAATGCCATAAAACAACACAACACGATGGGAATTAACATGATACAACATATTTCACTACGAAGCACTTTGTCATGCAACATGTTGTTCCACATATACAATATCACTAAAGAAATGAAACATCACAACACTTTCGTGGTTCACAAAAACATTCCCTTCACACAACAAGGTGGTAATACACATGAATTTCATATTGATTCATAAGAAAGAGAGAAATTACTCCCATCGAGAAACACATCAATATCATAACAATTCCACACCAAGTGGTAAGCACAATAGGTGCATTCACATAATCACAAGTACCATGTTTGTCACATCACAACAAAATAACACATTACTCCTCCAAATCTGCCACCATTGTGGATAATCCATCAAGGGATAATTTTTTGTGGCAAATATTCGTAATATGGAAAAAAATTCATTTTAGGAAAATTTGAAAAGATGATTTTTTCAGAGTGGGTTGGTGTCCTGTTCGCCTAAAATTTATAGTATATATTTTTTTGGGGTCGGATTCGCCTACATTTGAAAACATCTCCTATAAAAACCTAGGTGATTCACGGGTAGTATACTACGGTACTACCACAAGTAGCTTACCAATACCGTGAAATCGCATACTCTAAGCACCAGAGATTGTTGTTAGCCTGTTAGTAGTTTAGAGTCAGGCAACAGATGATATTTGTTGACATGCGACAGGATATAGTTGACACGTGAAAAGAGGTATTGCAGACACACAATAAGGAGGTATTGCGAGGCGCGCGACAAGGGGGGTTAGTTATTGGCGCTTGTGAAGGATATAGTTAACGCACAATAGAGATAGTTGACACGTTGTTGACGTATGAAAGGGATAGTTGACGCCTTATCGACGCACGACAAGGGTGTTAGCTGTTGACGTGTGACAAAGATTGCGATAGTTGACGCACGATAGGAATTTCGCCTCTCGATGCGCAACTTGGTTCTTTTGTTGACACAAGACTCTGTTCAAAATAATTTGGAAGGTGCTAGTCCTCAAAATGTGAAGACCCTAAAAGTAACTAAGAAATCTTAGAAGTCCCTGTTCAAGTATTTTGGAAACTCTGTTGATACAGATATTGCAACTACCAACAACCATATAGCTGCCACCAAAAAGAATCAGAATATTGACTATGTGGAAGGTAATATTGAGGTGGACATGCATTCTGCACAGTATCAAACAAATGATACCTATGATAATATGTCGATCTTGAAGATATAACTGTTGAGATGCCAGATCCTGAAGATATTCTTCCAATTAGGGTGCAACTAGGAGTGCATCAAGATATCAAACATACAAATACTCAACAAAATGGAACACGAAATAAAATTCAAAATCGGTTCACAAAAGAGGAAACTAGGTGATTGTGATATTGCTCCAAATTCTACTAAAAAGTAAAACATTGAAAATAAACAAGAATATGTGGACAATTGGTAGGACATACAAGTTTTATTGGGTAGCCAAATTTCCATGTATCAAAACCGTAAAATCGTCTAATTGAAGAGATCCCATCTGAATGTACATGTACAATATGTACATGGAAATTGGGAAAGCAACAAAAAATGCAAATGAAGCTGGACACTATAGAAAAACATTGTGGAAAATAATATTTGATTGTAACAGGGGCGGATGGCCAGAAAATCAAAACACACAGGTGGAAAACTGAAAAATAATGCATGCATGTTAAATACGCAATGGATTATGAAGCGGAGTAGAAAAAATGCAGACATCTCGTGGAAAAGGGAGGAACAATCACATCGCAAATTGGTAAGATGAATCAAACAAATCTACATGCAAAACTCATACAGTTCTCTACTTTATTTCACATACTAAAGAAAGGAAGACCGATTTCGGATTTCCTTGATTTCAAAGTTTTGTATTAATATAATGTAATGCCGAATGTACCTCGATCTCATTGGTCTCAAAGTAATGGATAGGAAATGGAAAAATGCCTTTCGATGATAGAGAAGGAAGATTTGAAAGATAATGTTAAAAAATCAAAGTTTATCTCTCTTTCAATGATGAAGTGACAAAGAATGACAAAACCGCATGGGTATGTATCCACGCCTATACTTTAGAAAATTATATAAGGACACCTCATTTGTTGGGTGTACTGAAAATGGTTGAAAATTGTAATGCCGAAAACCTACATAAAATAGTTGTTTCTCATTTGAAAGATATTGCTTGATCGGGGATCATTTTCAAAATTTCCCTAAACATCCCTAAATGGTGTCAGTGTAGAAGATCATTTCGAGAGATTTCCATCGACTATAAGAATGCGACAAATGGACATCGGGAGCTCTAGATATGTTCGGTCAAAGTTCAGACAGTGGGAAAGTCAACTCTGGTCAACTGGTCAATATTGGACCAATCGCACTGTGACACGTGGCTTGCCACCACTCATCAAATTCACTCGATTTGCCTATCGGGAGACGACAAGTGGACTACATGATGACCGAGTTAATTAATTTCGATACCCCATGGTATGGGTCGAATTTTTATTTACTTGGTAAGTCCACTTACACACCATTCCAAATGCCACGTATATATATGTGTGTGTGTGTGTGTGTGTGTGTTCAAACATTAGTATAAACCGCCACATGCTAAGTGCATTTGTGAAGGAGGGAAGCGGTGGTGGGGGCATGCAAAGGACCACGTGGAAGGAGGATGAAGCGGTTGTTGGGGGCTTAAAGCCATGCGTGGTATTATCCACATGAAGAATGGAGGGGATAAGGGTTATTAAACCTTACCCAAATATATGCCACTCCATTTGGGATTATATCCCATTAAAAACATTCAAAAACTGCTCCCCTCTCCTTAGCCACTAAAATGGATATTTATCCCATTTAAAATGCTAAGCGCCCACTTTGGAATATTTTATCCCTTATCAAAATACTACGGGCTAAAGGTTTAAAAATAGCCTAAGGGATAATATGTAAGTGCATATTTTTTGGGCCCTAAATTTGTATAAATAGGGAACCCATTTGCATTGTAAAAACACACACCCCAAGCTTATTATTTGTTAAGCTTATTGTGGGGACACACACCGGTGCAACGGAGAAGCTCATTGCTAGAGCGTGGAAAGGTGGACACACATTAGTCCAACAAGCTTATTATTTTTAAGCTTATTTGTGAGATGTGTCAACAAATATTGTTTATTGGCCTATTATTTTAGGCAATAGTAGACGAAATATTTGTGATTGGAAGTAAATTATAAACTACCCAATAGGCCCATTGAGCCACACCAATTACTTGCAAATCTTGGATTGTCGACCGGAGTGCTAGCGTCGCATTGATAGCGTCGGAAGGCCGATCGAAGCCGAAGGAGATTGTGCATCAGGAAGGTGAAAAATAATTCGACTGATCATCGGAATTTTTTGAAGAACTGGTGTACTTGATAGGCAAGTAAAATTCCATTAGGTTTTCTTGTGAAAGTACTATTGTAACTTATAAGTTTTGACTAGTGGAACAGTTCGACCACGAACCCAGAGATATAAAGCGATCGCCGAACTCCGTAATCAATCTGTGTGCAATTGTCTTATTGTCTTGCATTAATTTTTAAATTGATTACTTAAAAGGAGAAAATTATCGGCAAATATTTAAAGCCTACAAGGGTCCGAGATCAAGTAGTAATAACTGATTGTTTTTGGATCATTCTTGGAATGACTGATTATGAAATTGCTACAAAATTGGTAAGCGTCGAGTAAATGGTGCATCCACATGCACGGTCACCGAAAAGCGCCGTGTGTTAGATTACAAACAACAGTGGCCCCATATATTCTACCAATTCACTGTATGGCTCACAAAATGAATTTAGCGTATAAAATGGTAAACAACTATGAAAATGTTGCTAAATTAGAATAACTTATAAGAGAACTTCATGCCTATATGGAAAGCAACCCAAAGCGATTTCTTGAGTTCCAGAAATTCACAATTGGAATTACATATGGAAAAAAACTTCTGAAAGATGTTGAGATGAGATGGATCTCTTTGTATGAACCTACATGCATTTCATGAGGAGTATCCTTCGTTGGTTGGTTTCATGCACAAATATCGTCATGAAGTTGATAGGGCGAGGGACTTGTTGTTCGTTTAACGATTTGGAGACATTGCTTACATTGGTTGGTATTCTTCCAAGGTTAAGAGATCAATGTTAGTGTAAAATCACAGACCCCCCAAATGAGTGGTCGATTATGCTTTTCTAAGGTAGAGTCATTTGGTGTGATTTGCATAACATTGGATCATCTGGACTTGTAAACCTGAGATGATCCTCCAGAGAAAGTTGGTTCTTGTTCCTAAACTACCTGCCACGAGCTACTCCAATGCAGAAAACTAAATCTAACCTAATCTAACCATTCCAAGGAACCAAGGAGAGAGAAAGAGGGAAAAAACAGAGCCTACACTAAAGCGGTGATACACCAGCAAAGGAAGCAAGATATTCTGTTGAGGGAGAAAGAAATAGAGAAAATGGAGATGAGGGAGGTCAGATATAAGTGACATGGCCCATATCTTCAAATCCACCATTAAACTCCATGAAACACAACATCCTACACCTGTAAATGTGAAATACATGCACAGAAAAACAAATCTAGAAGGGAGAGGCACAAAGAAACAACAAAATGATGCAAAGGGTTGAAGAACACCACAAAAACATTTTTATTGCTCTAAGGTGCACAAACCATTACATTTCTAGAATAGAGGCACAAATGCATTTTCTAGGTGTAGGAGAAGGTTCAGTTGCTCAAAAATGGCGTCGAGAAACAAATTTGACAAAGTTTCTCTATGCCCAGAATGTCTCTCCTTTTCAAAATGAGAAGTGTTACAATATATAGAAAGAATAAGAGAGAGAGAAGAGGGAAAAATCGAATCCTACTCCAACCACCATGAGATACGCATCGAATCCCACTTTGAAAGCTCAACCACTAAATATCAATGCCTTCTAAATCCGCCCACAATATGTCGCTTTTGGTTCCCCAGCAGATCGAATCGAATCAGATCTAGTAGTTGAAGAGATTGATTCTACGTTAATGGCCTAGAAGACTTTTCTTCATTTTTACCTACCATGGCCTACGAAAAATGAATTTTTTATCTTTCCATGGTGTAGAGGGCATCGAGACGCTTCCAAAAGTCTTCTCCATTTGTAATCTTGAGCCTCCAGTCAAAGATATGCCCATTTCAAAGTTTAGATCGAGTCCATACAAAATGGGGGAAAACAATTTGAAAAATGGGTCCCCTTTTTAAATGGGACATGTGGTAGCCATATTAGAGAAAAAAAATTGTTTGAGGGCAGCCTAATTTATCCTTTTTCCTTTTTTTCGGTGCGGTGTAAACTAAGTGGCTTCTTCCACACTACTCCGATTTCCATACCTTTGGCTAAGTCCCTTGTTCAATCTTTTATCTTTTGCCACTTTTTGCTTGCTTGGAAACCCCTTTTCACCTTTTCCTCTTGAACTCCCGTCGCTTTGGCTTGACTTGGGCACTCTCCGTCTGACCTTTTCCTCGATGCATTTGACTATTTAACCTAACCTTGTCCCCTTTTTGCTTTCAAGTATTTGACGGACGTGGGATGCTTCTTGCTCACTTAGAAACCCTCTTGTTTGGATTTTGCCTTCAATCCTTGAAGGAGCTCCATTTAGACACTTGGAAGCCTCCGCCATTATGCTTAGATCCTTAGACTTCCCTAATGGCCCCTTTACCCTTTTGACCATATTGGCTACGTGGTGAGCTCACACCCATTGGGTCTCCACCTTGGGCTCCCGCCTTTTAAGAATTAGTCCGCTGAGCCGACACTTGGCACCTTCCACCGAGTTTTATGTACTTAATTTTTTGAGGTCCGCCCCATCTCGCCTTTTGAATTTTTTCCCTTACTTTTTTTCCTTGGTGGGCATTGGACATGTGGATTCCCTGGCACTTGTTTGATCCTCCTTTTGGATTTCAACTTTGGAGAAGTTGTCCGTTAGACACACGTGGCTTCTCCATGTCTCCTCCATACTTAGTCAATTTTTGGACTCTTTCCTGAATTTTTGAGCCCGAAGACTTTGAATCTTCGCCGCTTCTTCTTCTCCTCGAGCCTCTCGGTTCTTCTCTCGACACTTTGCTCAAACCTCCTTCCCCGACCCTTCTTTTCATTTTAGAGCATGTCCGAGTCTCAAAATAGATTTAAGACACGGATTCACGTGACGTGAGCCGTTTTCTTCTCTTTCTTCTCACATAGGGTCATTTAAAATTTCACAGCCCCACCATTCCATTGTAGAGTCCTTTATAACTAGTTTATAAGATTTAAACATGTTTTCTCTGATTCTTTCTCATGCGGGGTCATGGCTGATCCAATATTTTTCCCGGGGTGAAATATGGATAACAATTTGGTGACTCATGGGGACATTTGCTGCTAGATGAAGAGACTAGTGGCCTTGGAAGCATCCATTGGGCATGGAGTCTACCTGATAAACATGAAAATGATCTGAACTTTTGAAGATCTAATCCCTGAGCATGAGCCTGATTGTATGCCTTTTCTATGTTTTGTCTGACCCTGAGTCTGCACTCTCAATTTTCATAAGAAAATCTTGGAAATGGAATTTCTGAGAGTAGAAAATTGTTTTAACTCTGGGGCTTTCATCTGTCCCTAAAATGGACTATTTTGAAATGACTTTAGTTGCTCTGCATTTGTTTTCTTTTGAAGATGGAAACTATTACAGGTAACTATGAGTTTCCTGCTATGAATACTGAAGAGCCTGGCTTTATGCACCTTTGGAGCAATGCAAACAAAACTTATATACAGAGACCAAATCATACATGCCTCAAATGAGACATGCAGAGTGTGCATAAGCACTTCTTCTGACTGAAAGCAAAATCTACTCCTACTCCTAAACTAACTAGAGAGAAAGAATGCTAAAAAAAGTCCTGTAACTGGCAGAGAGAAGTAGCTTCCTTTTCTCAAGAGAGGCAACCATGTAAATGATTTGACACTAAATATAGCTGCCAGTATGAGTGAAAAACTAACTCTAACCCTGTCTTCCACCCAAATCATCAAGGTATCAACATTAATGGGAAATACCTCCTCAAGCTGACTTGCATTGACTTCTGGAGGTGTTGATGATGACCCTTGGTACTTTGATGCTCATCCTCATGCCCTGGAGTAGGCATGACTAGTTTTGGCTTCTCCCTTGGCTCTAATGAAGCCAAGTACCTGATTGGGCAAGGTCTGATCCTTTGGATGTGCCCATAACTCTAAATTTCTACTCCAAGAATGGAGTCTTCTTGTAGACCTTCTTGAATGGATGGTGTGGAAGAAATGGTGGAACTTTTCTTCCCTTTCTCTTCTTCTTCTTCTGTGAAGAGCATGGAAGGTTTAAATCTCCCAAACTTGATTCCAAAGAGCTACCATAATATGCAGTTGTTGCAATTGAAAGTTCTCCTCCATGATAACAAAGGCTCATGTGCTTGGAAGGTGGATGATGAAGGAGAAAACAATAGAAACTCAACCGGTTCTTCTCCATCAAAACAATCCTCCAAAATAGACAAATACATTACCTCATTGTTGTCCTGCTAAAATTTCAACCTCTTTCATGGTGTCTTCTTGACTACAATTTGTTCACCATGTTTTCCTCCATCCTCCAACATTGAGTTTGAAAGATCAAACTCTTCTTCAGCATTAGAGTTCGAGAGAGATGAGGTGAGAGGAAGAACTGAAGGTTCTTCTATGGCTTGTTTTGTGCTCAAAGCTTCTGGATCTACATTTTTCTCCTTCACAGCTAGAATGCACTTCTCTTCTTTTGGATTTGGAGCAGCTTCTCTTTCCTCTACTACTTGAAGACAATCTTGCCCTTGAGTGACCTCTTCCTCTAGCATGGAGTTTGACAAGTCAAACTCTTCAATCTGCTGCTCTAGAGGACTAGTTGGGACTGCAAGATCTCTTTTAGAGTTTTCCTCCATGATGGATTCATCAACCAAATCAGGCCCTTCGAATGAAAGCAAGGAATCTCCAATGATGCTTTCTTCTTCTGCTACTACTACAAACTCTGATTTGATTTCTTCCATCTGCTCCTCTTCAATGGGACTTAGAGCTGATTGTTCATCTTCTTCCATGGCTGATTGTGCAACTTGAATTGGATCAGTACTTTCTTCAAATAGAGTGCCAACATGGACACTACATTATGAGAAAACTGATGATTGATCTTCTTTCTCTTGTTCTTGCTCTTCTCCTACTGCAAACTCAACCTCAACCACCACTGGCTCTTCAACCTTGACCTCCTCTATTGGTTTGACCATCAAAGGGATCTTTGTAAACCCAAATTTGGCAGCCCAACTCTTCATATTGTCTGTCATTTCTTCTCTGTTGGGCCTCTTCTTGTTGTTCTCCTTGATTGGATTCTTGAGTCTTTTCCCAACATGGACTTGGGAGAGAAAAAGGAGTGGCAGGTTGGGGTTCAACCAGTTTTGCAATTGTTTGTGGTGTGGAGGGAGGAGATGAAACTTCTTGTTTCTTTGGAGGGAATGACTACTTGGGAAAGGAAAGGGGAGAAGAATTGAAATGGGGTGGAAGACTAGGGAATGGAGAAATGGAATCAACACTTGGGGCAGCAAACTGGGAAGCTTGGAAATTGGAGCTTGGGTTGAGATGGTGCTGCTTGAGAAAGAGAAAAAGAAAAGCTATGAGATGTTGGACTTACCCATTGACAAGGTTGTCTTGACTCCAACTCATAAGCCCCGATCTCCTCAGTCCATTGTGCAAGTTGGGGCAACATTTCAACCATGAAGTCAAGCTTCTCTTGAGGGATTGTAATGTCTTGGAAAAGGGCCTTCCCATGGACAAGGTGCCCTACAACCAATCTTGAATGCCTTCATTTGTGCTATGCCCCTTGATTAAACCATGTCAGCCTCCATTTTTGGATCTTCTCCAGCAAACCAACATTCTCCACATAGTTGTCACCATTATATGCACCCCTTGTTCTTGATAAGCTCCATGGCCAAACTGACTTTGACTCTGCTCATATGGGTAAGCATAATGGTCCTGGATCTAATTATAATGCTGATTTGGAGGAGTTGGGAAATGCATTGGAGGTGGATTGCATTGATTGTAAGTGTGAGTTCCATGAAGGGAATGAAGTCATGATTGCACAACCTCATGGAATGGGAGAAAATGAAAGAGATGGAAGAAGAAAATGGATGAAAATGAGTGGAAATGGATGGAAAAGGTCTGCAACTCAGAGAATGGGTTTTTGACCAGATGGAGTCACCAGATGTGCTTGCATGTGCCTCAAAAGGCTGAATCCCACCAAGAACACATCAACTTGATGAAATAAAGTGAAGACCTTTGGTCCCACCAGGCATGCCAAAACTATTAGTGCAAAATCACAGCACCCCCAAATGAGTGGTCTATGATCTACTTTTCTAAGGTAGAGTCATTTGGTGTGATTTGCATAACATTGGATCATCTCTCAAGTTGTGGGACTTGCAAACCTGAGATGATCCTCCAGAGAAAGTTGGTTCTTGTTCCTAAACTACCTACCACGAGCTACTCCAGTGCAGGAAAACTAAATCTAACCTAATCTAACCATTCCAAGGAACCAAGGAGAGAGAAAGAGGGAAAAAACAGAGCCTACACTAAAGCGGTGATACACCAGCAAAGGAAGCGAGATATTCTATTGAGGGAGAAAGAAACAGAAAAAATGGAGATGAGGGAGGTCAGACAGAAGTGACATGGCCCAGATCTTCAAATTACCATTAAACTCCATGAAACACAACATCCTGCACCTGCAAATGTGAAATACATGCACAAAAAAACAAATCTGGAAGGGAGAGGCACGAAGAAACAACAAAATGATGCAAAGGGTTGAAGAACACCACAAAAACATGTTTTTATTGCTCTAAAAGGTGCACAAACCATTACATTTCTTGAATAGAGGCACAAATGCATTTTCCAGGCATAGGAGAAGGTTCGTTTGCTCAAAAATGGCATCGAGAAACAAATTTGACAGAGTTTCTCTATGCCCAAAATGTCTCTCCTTTTCAAAAATGAGAAGTGTTACAATATATATAGAAAGAATAAGAGAGAGAGAGAGGGAAAAGTCGAATCCTGCTCTAACCACCATGAGATACGCATTAAATCCCATTTTGAAAGCTCAACCACTGAATATCAATGCCTTCACAAATCCACCACAATATGTCACTTCTGGTTCCCCAGCGGATCGAATCAAATCAGATATGGTAGTTGAAGAGATTGGATTCTACATTAATGGCTTGAAGACTTTTCTTCATTTTTACCTACCAGGGCCTGCAAAAATGGTTTTTTATGTTTCCATGGCATAGAGGGCATCGAGACATTTCCAGAAAGTCTTCTCCCACCCAAATCTGATCCTCCAGTCAAAATATATGACCATTTAAATATTAGGTCGGGTCCGTACAAAATAACGGGAAAACAGTTTGAAAACGGGTCCCCTTTTTAAACTGGACACGTGGAGGGTTGGCGCACGTCCGAGGGTGGCCTCTTATTTTTTTTTTGAAATGGCAAAGCTGTTGACACATGGCTTCTTCCACGGCTTGCTTATTTCCTTATTTTTTGGCTAAGTCCCTTATTCGGTGGGGTCATATATCGACCAGGGGACATGCGGTGACACAGTGCTTGCTTGGAAACCCCTTTTCAATCTTTCTCTTGAACTAGCATCGTTTGGACACTTGACACTCTCCCGGCTTCCTCGATGCATTTGACTATTCAACCTAACCTTGTCCCCTTTTTGAAACGGGACGCGTGGAGGCTCCGCGCTCACTTAGAAACCCGCTTAGGAATTTTGCCTCTTCTTCAAGGAGCGTCGAGTTGACACTTGGAAGCCTCCGCAGATCCTTAGACTTCTCAATGGCCCCTTTTACCTTTTCAAACCCTAGGCTACATGGTCGAGCTCCCGCCCATTTGGGTCTCCGCCTTGGGCTCCCATTTGGAATTGCATCGAGCCGACACTTGACACCTTCCACTGAGTTTTCTATACTTAATCTTTTTGAGGTCCACCCTTTTTGACTTCTATTTTCTCTTCCCCCACTTTGGCCCGAGACACGTGGAGCCACGGGGCTTGTTCGAGCCTCTCCTTTTGGATTTCAACTTTGGAGAAGTGTCACGTTAACACGTGGCTCTCTCCGTTGTCTCCTCCATACTTAGTCGATTTTTGGACTCTTTCTAAACTGTTTTGAGCCCGAAGACTTCGAATCTTCGTTGCTTCTTCTCCTTGAGCCTCTGGTTCTTCTGACACTGCTCGGCCTCCTTCCCTGACCCTTCTTTTTTCATTTTAGAGCCTGCCTGAGTCTGTCAAATAGATTTAAGACACATATTCGCGTGACAAAGTCGTTTCTTCTCTTTCTTCTCGCATAGGGTCGTTTAAACTTTCGCAGGCCCCACCATTCCATTCCATCTTTGCAAGATTTAAACGTGTTTTCTCTGATTCTTTCCGTGCGGGGTCGTGGCTGATCCAATATTTTTCCCGGGGGGTGAAATATGGATAACAATCAATACACCGATGAAGCATGCACAAGGGAGATTAATCTATAATGTGGATTTTATACGGATGAGAAAAATGGTATGTCAAAGTCTTGATATCTTGTATTGTTCCCAAGATAGTTTTGATACACCTGTTTTTGAGAATTGGAAAGCTTTATTGGATCTTAAAAATCTCAATAACTATTTGAGATTTAATATCCACGATCACCTCTACATCACTATTAATGGGAGGGACATACCACTGCACATTTTCTAAAAAACGTCAAGATATTACAAGATTGAAACGAGAATATGTTCATGTGACACTTAATCTCTTTGAGTCTGTTATAGTTGAAACAAGAATAAAGCTTAAAAAATTTCAGAATCCTTATCATCAGAAATTAGAGAACGTTTCTCCAAAGATAAAATTCTTGAAGCAATGGGTGTGATGAATCTTAATTTTTGGAATATTGAAGGTGGTCGTGCAAACTTTGTAAGAAAGCATTTCCATAAATCCATGGGTACAATAATGGAACATTTCACAAAGACTTCAGAGGTCAAGGGTATGGAAATCAAAGGTATACTAAATATTGATTTATTAAAGTCTCAATCAACAAATTTTGCAACAACAATGACGAACCAATACAAGAATTTAAACGAACCTTCCAAAGTGGTGTTATTACAAGGTTGTGGCGAAGAATCTATCAAACTTCTATCTTACAAGAAGACATTAATGAATATTTCGATTATATGAGTTATGCCAAATAATGATTTTGGGGTATGTGGAGGACAAAAGGGTTTTCAGTGCATTATCATTTATAAAATCAAAACTGAGAAACAAGTTGGATAAAAATCTAGAAAATTACATGAAGTGTTATGTATCTCGCTACTCTATGGAAATATTTCCTTTCGACATAGCACTTGCGCAATGGAATTCCCTTTATGAAAGAAGAGTTGTGAATAATACAACTATAAGTACAAATGTTCCCATGTTGAGAGTGGAATTGGCGCATCGTCACACTCTGCGAAGAGAACATCGAGTTTGAAGAAGCTATTGATAATGGATTGTTTCAACTTTAAATAGGCATTTCCTTCACCTTACTTTTATTGTTTGTCACCTTAAATTTCGTTTTAGCTCTTGTTATCATTAAAGATGTTACGGGTATATATATTTACATTTATTTAAATAATTTAAAAAAAAAAAAAAGCGTGGGTTGACATCCATTCTAGGACGCTCGGTACTTCTCGGATCGACAATGTCGCAACTCACCCATCTATCTACTAATCCATTTCTCGTGTTGAGTTTTCTTAAAAAATATCTTACACACTACGAGGGATGATTTCACACCATCTAAAACACTAGAGGTAACTTAAACCCTATCATATGACCTTTCTTGATTTTTTACAATTATGTTTAATTTATTTTTATATTTGTAAAATACTTTGATATATTTTTAACCTTTGTGGAAGAAAATCACACAATCGAATTTTACAAAGAGGAAGATTTTTCCATATTATACAATTCATAATCCACAATCCATTATACAATTCATCATCCACGATCATGCTTGAAGCTAAATCTATGTCCACATAAAATTCATCATCATCCATATATATCATATCATAATCTTGACACTCTAATTATTATTAAGTTCATCATATCATTGTCATAATCCCGACACCAATTATTATTAAAACAATTATTTATCTATTTTAAATGTGCGAAACGTCTCTCTCTAACGCATTCCATTTTTAAAAAAACAATTATCCATTATCATCATTCATTATCATTTATATCCATTCTAATGTTATCATATCATTACAAGTATAGAGAAGAAGAAATTGAGATTGTTTAAATGTCTCACGTAAATAACATTCCAAATTTTCTTAAAACAATTATCCATTATCATCATCCAGATTCCATGATCATGCTTGAAGCTAAATCTACGTGCACATACAATTCATGATAATCCATATCTATGAGACCGATTTTATTGTAATGTCATCATCCACATCTAATGCAATCATCATTACAAGTAGAGAAGAAATATAAACGCCATATACAATCTAGAAATTCTATACACAATATATAGGAAGTTATAAAATTAAAGATTATATAGTATTTCAAATTTTCAAAGGCTATCAAATTCAAGTTTCAACTTTTAAATCCAGATAATAAAATTCAAATGCAATGACCATCACATTCAATGTTTCAAATTTTCAAATATAGATTCAATTTTTCAAGTCTCCACACTCAATAATGAAATTTTTCAACCCTCAATTTTTGTACCCCTTTACACTCATGTACTCCTTTCCCCAATGGATTCTCCGTCTGTACCCCTTTCCCCAATGGCAGAAATAATCCTAAAACTTATGAGATCTTCCGCAACACTGTCTAGATTTTTAAAATTCTTTCTTCTTGCTTTGTCGCATCTCCATGGGATAGCAAATTTGGATCAATAGTTGCCTTGATTTTGAATAAAATTTCAGGGTCGAAGCCATGCTCTTTAATTTTCCGCTTGAATGTATTGTTTTTTTGTTAACCAAAACAATATTTTCCTTCAAATTCTTCGCATGCGATAAATTGTTCTTCGTGGTTTCAAGTGAACTTTGAAAACCTTTTCTTGACTCTTCAAATTTTCATATTTCAACTGCACAAAAAAGTGATGTCAATTCAACATATTACTAAAATAAGAAAACTTTAAATTAACAAAAATATTGTTTTAAAGTGATAATACTTACGATCGCTCTATCTCTCGGCATTTGCAACTCGCTACCAAATCCTTGTCCTTAGACCATTTGTTAAAATATGTCTGGGTCTCAGCACTAATATTTTCCAATTTGTTTAATGTCTTATCCAAAATGTCGTCTTTATAATTGTTGTTATACGTGATACCCACTTCTTACTTGGGTAAGGAATCCATCTTCGCAGTTGGTTTTGGACCGAAATATAAACTATCCATTTGTCAATAATTTTCATAATGACTTATTATCTCATTGATAAGTACTTTAGCACTTCTCTCCCATTCTATGACCATGATGATGAGGTAGAATAAACTCATCGACATGGGAATGACAATCATAACCAATTAAGTTCTCTAGAAGAAAAGGTAGCAACTATTCACCATCTATATCTGATGAAGATGATCTTGCTGGAGAGGTATGGGGGCTTTTGAGTTGATCAACTGCTACTTGTTTCTGCCTTTAGGTGGCTTGATCCTGTTTGCGATAAAATAAATCAATATTCAAACAAATAAATATATAGTGAAATCTAATTCAATATGGTAAATTATGTTGAAATAGAAGTATACCTATTGGCCTTGAATCATCTCACATGTATTGAAAAATCTAGTTAGGTCATTGCTATCAATGCCCAAGTAATCTTCATCTAAATTTATATTATTTAAAACTGATATGCCCATTCATTGCTATGGCAAGCCACCAAATGAGAGGGTTGGAATTCAAACGAGGAGGCAATGTTTAGTGTCCCACTATAGGGCCGGAGTCATTGGCATGTTTACCAATGTTCTTTTTCCCGATCCTCTAGTTGACATTTTGAATATTATTGGTGGAAGAGTGGGTGGTGCTTTGTTGTTTTTACGTAAGGAGGAGGACTGCAATGTGCTGAAAATTTCAAAAAAACATATATGAAAAAATAAAAACAATGCAAAAACTACAAAATTAAACGAAGTACTATTCAAAACTTGTACCTTGTTGTTGAGGGGTAGCTTGTCATAATGCTTGAGGTGGCCGTGTTGGAGTAGTAATTGGTGGTTTTTAAGTTGTTTGTTGTTGGGATTGCTTTGAGGTGGTTGTTGAGAAGACACAAATGCATGTGACTGAACTAAGTGAGTTGGGGAAGATGGTTGACTTTGAGAAACACGTGTATGGTCCAAAGTCCCTGCAATGTCATCAACATACAATTGTATGTCAATTCAATAGGGTAAAATTTAAATGGGAAAATGAAAATACAAATTTGGAATTTGTAAATAATACATGTAAGGGTATTACTTCTCTGGCGTTTAACGAATTCAAATGGTTGGGGGTTCGGAGATGAGTGAGCTTCCATTTCAGATTGTGAATCTCCCGACGCCTCAACTGTGTTGTTGGCCTCTTCCTCTTGATGCCGCCTTTTTTGGGGAAGGGCCTCCATAAATCTTCTCTGTAAATAGTAAATAGTTAATACCTTTGCCGATGTAATGTCGAAATACAAACTTTATAGTTTATACCTGTTGTTCTTCAAATGGAATTGACAAATTCATCAACGCCTCATCCGTGCAAGTGGGAATTGGTTTGTCTTTTAAATTTAAAAGAGCCTCGTAATAAAGGCTAAGGAGATAGTTTGTGGAGTAAATGACAGTTTTTCTCAAAGCTTTGAATTTGTAATGTCGGTTCTTAGTTTTTTGATAAAAAGGTGCACCAATCAATTTTTTGTTTTGCGATAGTTGCAACAATGTATGCAATGGCCCAATTTGGTATATCTGTTTTCCGACCCCGCAAAACTATTCGGATTGAAAGAAGGAAATCATAAAGAATAAGAAAGTGGTATGCAATTGCTTGCGTATCCATGCCACGCCTGGATTTATTGACATGAGCTGCGAAATGCCAAAATAGTTGGAATTAATATAAATTTAAATTGTATCAAAATAAAAATGATGAATGAAAATAATTTACACTTACAATCAACATGGAAACCGAAAGTCGATTCGAGATATTTCTTATCATCTTCGATGAGTGTTGCCTTCATTGTAATAAAGGGTAAATTTCTGAATGGGAGGCCTGTAAACCGATGAATATCAGTTGGGTCGATACCGAATTGAAACAATCGACCGTCATCCACAGTAACATTAAACAGGTTGTCCTCTGTATTGTACGAGGAGAGAAGGTAGTTCAAAATATCTTGGTCTATGTTTCGAAATGGGGCATCTTAACGAGCCCACCAAACTCACATGCATCGATCAAATCCTTGTATTCGGAAGTCATTTGTAAAACAGTCTAGATGTGGGGGCACAAAGGATTCCTGTAGAGTATCTTGCCCGTGGATAGGGCTTGTGGGTTGACTGGATTTTCCTCTTGATTTTTGTCTTGAGCTTGGGATGCACTTGTAGTCGCCATTGTAGTTGTCCTTGATCTTGATTGAACTTACTTGGATAATAGATTCATGTATACAAGAAAAATCGAGAGCCGGAAAATGTAAACTTGAAAATGACTCAAGTAGAGGGTATTTATAGGACAAAACCAGGGTCAACGAGCCTTGTTGACGATATAGTCCAACAAGCGTCGGTGTCTGCAAACTTGCGGTATCTCCGACTAAAAAAAGCGGCAAAAATCTAGTTCTGAAAAATTGGTAAATTCACCTTTCACTGAAACCGGTTACGAGGATATTTGCCAGGTATTTTCCACCTTCAATTTCCTAGAGGTGTCTTAAAATGAACCCCGAATCCATCACAACAACAAAAGTTCTTAGAGGTTCGAGAGTATAAACCTTTGCTCGATACCAACTGTAGTGCCCACCCATGTGGGACCCAAACACAAGACCAAATATACCAGGATTTTTATGTTTTTACTTTCATTTACTTGATACAACTATGCGACACCATATATGCTCACAAGAGATTGCTCAACACCACATGCAATATTTACACCAACATGAAGAACATGCAAATATCAAATGACACAAGATGCAAATCGATGCCACACTTATATAAACAAACAAGTATGAAACCATGACCCAACCACAACATGAACATCACAAATAAGAACCTTCCACAATATCACATTTTCATGGTTATCTCTTTATTGAAAAATATTTCATTATTAGGCTTAAAGGGTTGAAGTGCACTTAACATGCAAACATATAATGTCATTCTCAATGCTACAAATTATTCAAAGTCATTCCATTTTATAATTGACTTATAACAAGTATACTCATTTGGGATATTTTCTCTATTACTATCATTTCCATAACTCAATATTAGATTGAAACATTTTATCACACCTGTGAGAGTCTCCTAGCTCTCGGTCTCAAACTAGAGTTTTTGTTTCACATAAAATCACATTTTTGACATTCTTAGTTTTTATGGTTCAAAACCGGTTAGGGTCACTTTAGCATTCACATCATGAGTTTTGTATTCCAAAGCTTAAACTCGCATGGAGCATTTCCTCCCATCATTAACCACACGACAAGGAGTTAACATTGGTTTTAAAGGAAAAGGTTCCATATTTTGTTTTACTTAAAAGTCAACATCTTAGGGACACCTTTCAGGTACAAAAGATGATTATAGGTTTTGAACACTAATAACAATGAAAAGGTCCAAGGTTATAATTTACTTCTATTTGCACTTCTATGTCCAACTAAAAATAAGTTTTGGAGTGGTTCAAACACCTTTATCTCACAAACCTCCAAGTTTTACTTTCTTTAAAAAAACGACACCTCAAGAATACAAATTAAATTCTAAAGGTTATTAACAAATTCATCCACATTTGACTCTTGTTGTTGCTATGATTCGATAATAGGTTAGAGTCATTTCTAATAGTTATACGCCATAAGTTTTGTTTTCTAGACAAGAGATTATGTTTCTCGAATGCTCGAACTCACGTGGAGCAATTTATAAGTACTTTCAACAACAAAAGAAGGCCTAACTAAGTATAAGATAACTCCAAGTTTCACTTATGTGTCAGTCTTATATCATTCACATTTTACATGAGTCAAGATTCTATTTGATGTACTAAGTGAGGTACCACCTCACTTTATGGTTTGCCAAGGTATGCTTGATCACATTTCAAAGTTGTGGAATTACATTTCCTAATTGTCCTTAGGAATCAAGTACGTTCATTTCTTAGCCCTCTATGCTTAACCTCAGACAACTACACAATTACTTTCTTAGACTTTACATCCCACATGTCACAAAAGTGACTCTAAGCCTTAAACTAAAGCATCCCACACAACTTCAACATGCATGAATATAATTCCTAGTAGGAACCCCCTTTTACTCTAAACAATGTTTAACCATTACCATTCCTATAGGGTGGTTTTGTGACAAAGTCGACAAGTAGACAAGATTCTACAAAATCCTAATTTTGTGCTCTTATTACCTCTAAGCTAGGAGGTGCCAAAGAATGATAAGAAAACTAGGCTCGTCCTTTAATTTTCAGTTTTCTAAGCTAATGTGCTCACACACAAGAGGGTGTCAAACAAGGATCTTACTCTAAGGTTGTCCTTTTTTCTTTGGTTCTTCTACAAATTCCAAAGTAATTAGAAAAACACAAAGGAGTTCATTCATTAATAACCCACAAAAGCACGCTATGAAAGATCATTTCATTTCCAGTTAAAAAGTACATCTACAACATTAGCAAGATATAAACCTATAATTAAATCACCCCTAGAGTAGAATGCCCATTTTCCCAAAGATGCCAATATACTACAATTTCTCACTCATCACAAAATAATCCATAAATAACATTCATGTTCATAAACATAGCGCTGATATACATCCATTTAATAAGACATATATTTCAAGGATAACATTGTTGAACCTCCCAGTCGTGGTGTTGTCATTGATGTCAAGTGGCATTGATGGCAAAGGTGTGAATGGTGAAGTGAGGCTCTATAAGGGACATGAAGGTTGATTGGTAGTGTCTTCTCAATGATGGTTGGAGCTCACAAAGAGGTTCTAGGTGGTTCCATGAAGTGTCAAGTCATGTCAAATCATGAAGTCATAGTGTGCAAGCATAAGCAAGGTGTGTGGTGAGTCCTCTCAAGGTAGTATGCAGACTTCCCAAGGTCAAACATGGTCAATCATATGTGTATCAGGTGTTAACAAGTTTGTAACAAGTATCCATGGTATATGAGGTGTTTCAGAGGTGTGAAGATTGTTTCTTAGTTCTCTCCAAGTCATATCCATGTGTTCAAAATGGAAACAAGTCAAAGAGCCACGGTGTTTGATTCTTTGCGCAGTATGAGTTAATGTTTCAAGCATGTCTTGTACAAAAAGGGCGCTTTAGACAAAACTTATAGGTACGAGGAGTGTGTTGGGTCTCATGAAGAATGGGTCATTCATGAAGAAAATTTTAGTGTTCCATATAGCTCGTGATGTATTATACGTTCTCACGAAGTGTTTTGAGCAAGTTATGTATGTTTCATGTACATCCTGAAGTGAAGAAATGGGATTAATGTACATTGAAAGTTTGAAAATATTTTTCTATTCGTGTGCAAGATCTTTTGGTGATGGTGAAGGTATTGGTCTTTGAGAACTCGAGGAGACCTTTTCGAACAAGTCCAACTTTGAGAAATTTGGAGCTCTCTGAAGAAAGTTATGGTCGTTCAAATTTTTGTAGGTCATGACAAACGACAACAAGAAGACATAGTCGAAATCGTGGAGACACAACGTGAAGATGGATGAGACACGCAACATAGATCAAAGATAACAATAATGGACACGTGTTGGCTTTCCGGCATTTTCTTAGGCAGAGATCGTCCAATGGACCCAAGGTCCTCTAATGAGTCAAAATTTATAGCATTTCGAGTTTGCCTGTGAATTGCAAAGAAAAAGCTAAGATGCGTGGAGCCTCTAGATTGGATCATTTTTTGAGATCCGACATGGAAGTGACAACTTACAAGTTTGACACCACTAAGTTACATAGAGCTATCTCGATTGGTTCAAGGTTTGTATTCTAACAAGTCCTATATCGTGAAGGTACGTGGAGCATCCCTATTGGATTATGTGTCACAATGGCCAGTGGAGGTTAAGAAAATCTTGACAAGTACAAAAATGTGGAGTCTTCCTATTGGTTTCAAATTTTTGCAATATGATAACCCTAACACCACAATGCCACATGGAGCCGTCTCCGATTGGGTCAAGCGTCGCAATATGACAAGTCCGACACCACAAAGGTAAGTGGAGCTATTTTATTGGTTCAAGCTTCGCAAGTAAAATCCCGACACCAAAGAGGCACATGGAGCTCGTCTGATTGGTTTGGACTTCGCACACAAGAGAAATGCTAACACCAAAAGGGTGTGTGGATCTATTTTATTGATTCAAGCTTGCAGCTAGAAAATAATGACACCAAAAAGTGCGTAATGTAGCTATTTGATTGGTTTAAGCTTCACATTTTTAACAAATCCTTGTAATTTAAAGTGAATTGCAAAGGAAAACGTGGAAATTGTTAATTATTTTTTGTTTCACGACAAGACAAAAGAGTCAACATGTCAAAGAGAAACATGGTGGAATAAGGGGATGACAGGTGGCGAAATATTAATGACACGTAAGGCTAGAACATGTTCGAATATTTTGATGAATGGTTAGCCCGCCATGACCATGGTGGTGACTGTGAAGTTGAAAATGATTGAAACCTTAATTTTATTCAATGAAAAATTCTAAAAATTGCAAGTAATGTCCATAAGGAAGTCAGAAAGGTGTTGCAAAATAAATCACGTTGATTCATCTTGAAATGAAGAATAAATTCATGATAGAAGTTTGTCTCAATCGAGAAAGTCTGTGAAGAAGCTCAAAAGTCATGGAACATGAAACATCATTATTTGAAGTGAAGGAGCTCAAAAGTTAGCTGAATGAAGTACCTAAAGAAGTGTCATTTTTCCACCTGCAAACATGAAGTTCTATGAAGGAAGAATAGTCATGTGAAGAGTCATTAAACATGAAACGTCAAGAGTCATGTTTAGGAGTTTGTTTGTTTATTTAAGCTCAATTTTTTAGCATGAGAATGTTGTTGTCGAGGCTCAGTGTTGTTGTCAAATGTAGATTTGTAGTTTTAGCCTTGGAGAATGTTGTTATCGGTTGAAGAGAGTTGTGTGCATTTTTTGAAAGGAGGAGAGTTGGGGGCATGATTTTGAGGAAGTGAGAACACTTTGTGAATGTATTGAAGCCATGGAAAACTAAGAAAGGAGAGGAGAAGACAAGTGAGATGAAGAAGTGGTCATAATCAGTTGTGGAAGATAACACAGTAAAGTGATCAGAAATTTTGTAAAAGTCTAAGTTGTAGCTTAGCATATAGGGGGTTGAAGCCTCCTTATAAGTAGTAGCTTACAAAAGATCGCTATTACTTTGATTAAATTTGGGAGTTGAAGCTTCCAAAAAAGTTGAAGCTTGTCAAAGATTGAGTAGCAACTTAGTTAAATTTTGGAGTTGTAGCTCTAGGTTGAGTTAAAGCTCAACCATGAAATCATTGTAACTTTATAGACAATTGTCCAAGCTAGTTCTCTGGTTTCAGTGGGTTTTTGTCCCGAGATGGGTTTCCCACATTAAATCTTGTCTCCTCATGTGTTTATGTGTGTTTACTTCTCTCTCTATCTCTCATGGTTGAATATGCATGCTTATCACAGTCAAAGTAATTTAAAGATTGGATGATTGATAAAATCTAAGGTGCACAAAATTTTAATAAGAACTGATTCACCCCCTCTCAGTGCTTATATTTCTAAAAACTCGTATAGAACACTAATTTTCTTCATGTCCCGTACTTACAATCATTGCATGGTCGGCACAACTACTCGCATGAGATCTAACTACATCAAGTGCAATTTATGCTATCACATTTTTCCAATAATAATGAAATAATACCTAACACACTTTTAAGGAGAGTAAGAATACAATTGCCATTTCATTTCATTTCATTTTCAAATCCAAAAGACAGGGATAGAGAGAGGAGAGAGAAAACACCATTTCTTTTCACATTCAATATCTTTTCAAGAAAACACCATTTCTTTTCACATTCAATATCTTTTCAAACAAATGTCAAGGAGGTTTCCTAAAGTCATGTATTTGTGTTTACAAGGTTTCCCAATTGTTATTTTGCTTGGATAAAGTCATGTGACAATTTTCTCTAGTTGGTTACAAGTTTCCAAAAAGTCAAATTTAGACAAGTTGCTCAAAATCAACGTTCAAAAGTCATATTTGTGTTGAGATGTAGAGCTCAATTACCTCAATTTATCATGCTATATCAACTTGTTGAAAAACACATTCATGAAGGGAATGACATTAGTCACCTATGACCGACATCGGCCAGGCAAGTAGGAACCGTCATCGGTTAGGGCTAACCGGCATCGGTTACTGTGCGTGAGTGTTTTATTTAACTCACGGGAATTATATCTAATTTTAGTATTAAAGCAAATCTATTGATTGTAATTGTATGACTAAGTGCCCTAATTTTGTATAAGGTATTTATAAGCTAGAAAGCTAGGGTTAGAAGAGAGAGTTAATGATTATTGTAAAAATAATTGTGAGAGAGAATTCTTGGAGAAGAAGGAGAAGCTTGAGAGGAAGAAAGTACTGTACATTGTGAGAGGTGTGGAAGATTTTAAATCTTCATTGTATATTTTCTAAAAAGCTTTAGATAATAGATTGGCTTGTTTCTTGGTGGATGCAAATTTAGCCCACACTAGGTGAACCAAGTTAAATCAAGGTGTTGATTTATATATCTTGTTTGACATTTTTCTTCTAGTAGAATATTCGCTTTTATTGCATGTATTCTTAGATATGATATATTATCTATACAACCCATGTGTTAATCCCAACAACCGGTATCGTAGCTTTGTTTAAGGGTTTTGTGTGTTACGATTTACTCATGGAGGGTTTTCTAATTGAGTGGGAATTACAACAATGAAAAGAAAACAAATACAAGGTAGAGAAGTTTGACAACCTGAAATTATCAATTATGGAAGATGCAAATTGAGGATTATCTCGTATCAAAGAGATTTGTACTTACCTTAGGATGAAAATTCTAGACCTACGAAGATGACTGATGAAGAATGGAAGATTCTTGACGTAAAGGCTTTGGGATCTATAAGATTGAGCCCCATGAAGATCATCGGTGGCTTCTAATATTACATAAGTGACATCTATGGTAGAGTTAATGAAATATCATGCTAATTTATATGAAAAACTTAGTGCTTCAAATAAAGTTTATTTGATGGAAGAAACTATTTAGTTCTAAGATGTATGAAGGTGATCTCGCATCTAGTCATTTAAATGATTTCGATCTATTGTAAATTAGTTAAAATCGCTTGATATTTTGTTTGATGATGAAGTGAAAACACTCTTATTCTTATATTCTTTGCCCGATAGTTGAGATAACTTGGTAATGACTATTAGTAATACAACATCTACTAATAATATTTTGAAGTTTAATGATGTGATTAGTATAATCTTGAATGAAGAAATACGTAGAAAAAGTACAAAGGAATCATCATCCGAGAATGCTTTAATTGTAAAAAGCAGAGGCGGGTAAAAGGAGAGATCCAAGAGTAAGAATAATGAGAAATCAAAGTCAAGGAATGACATATCTAAGTCCAGAGGTAAGGGAATTACTGTTGGAATTGTGAAAATAAAACACATGCAAAGAAAGATTGTTGGTCAAAGGATAAAGAGAACCAACACCCAAAAAAAGGTAAAGAGGAAAATATTGTAGCAGAGGTAATGCAAGATGCTCTTATTCTTTCTTTAGATAATAAAATAGAATCTTGGGTTTTAGATTCAAGAGCTTCTTTCCATGCAACCCCTAATAAGGGTTATTTCAAAAATTATGTTCAGTGGCAATTTCGGGCATATTTATTTAGGTGATGATGAACCTCGCAGACATTACTTGGTAAAGGGAAGTTCATCTAAAATTACAAAATGGAAATACATGGGTATTAAAATATGTGAGGCATGTGTTAAGCCTTATGAGAAATCTTATTTCTGCAGTAGGGCAACTAAGTGAAGTCAGTCGCATGGTTACATTCACAAGAGACTCTTGGAAAGTCACTAAGGGTGGCTTTGTTGTGGCAAGAGGTAATAAGGTAGGAACATTATATTTATCTACCCGTGTTACTCGATTCTTTTCTCATTATTTACTTCAAATTCAGATGCATGCATGTGGCAAAACTCGGTTTGGCCATATGAGTAAAAAGGAATGCAAATCTTAAAGGCTAAGGGTAAGTTATCATATTAGAAAGTTTTAGATCTTGTTTTCTCGTGAGAATTGTGTCTTTGGAAAGAAAAAAGAGTGAGATTTCTCAAAGTTTTGGCAACTAATAAGGAGCAGAAATTGAGCTTGTACACTCGTGATGTGTGGGGACCAAATTTATATAGCTTCTCATGGAGGATCCCACTATTATGTTATTTTCATTAATGATGCTACAAAAAGGTATGAGTTTAATGTATTAAACATAAATCGATGTTTTTGAGATTTTTAAAATATTGAAAGCCCTTATTCAAAATGAATCGAATTCAAAGTTAAAGTGCCATATATCGATAATAGTGGTGAATATCAGTAGCAAAGATTTTAATGATTATTGTTCAATGAATGGAATACGTAGAGAAAATACGGTTCCAAGAACACCACAAGAGAATGGTGGTGTAGAAAGAATATACAAGACAATCATGGAACGTGTTAAAAGTATGAGGATACATGTTGGATTTCCTTGTAGTTTTGGGTAGAAGCAATGATATGGTGGTTTATTTGATTAACCGCAAGCCTTCAAGTTCACTAGATAGAGGAATACCAGAGGAAACTTGGATCGGAAAAGAGGTAAATCTTTTTTTCTTAAAGTTTTGATTCGAAGCTTTTGTGCATATTTATAAGGAAAATAGAAAAGAGATGGATGCAAAATCTAAAATATGCACTTTCATTGGTTATGGATTTGGTGTTTTCGTGATTGCTTTTGAGATTTAAATAATTCTAAAATTATTAGGAGTCGTGACATTGAATAAAATGAAAAGAGAATGTACAAGGATCAAATTTTGGTACCCAAGGATGAACCAATTGAGAAGTTTGTGAATAAAATGAACACTCGAATTTAAAATTCATACCGATAGGGTTACATAAGAATCGGTTGAACCCTCGATCGACATTGGTCAACCGAACTCAGGTATCGGCCATATAAAAGAGTCAAACCGACATCAGTAGCTAAACCGGATCGGGCTATAGTGACCAAAGGTGTCGGTCCCACTCATCAAAATTAGAAACAAATGTCCAAGAGGTCCAGAATGAGCCTCTGGTACCCCAAACTCCTATGAGAAGGTCACAAAGGGTAAGTAAACCTCTAGAAAGATTTACACCTTCTCTATCTTATTTATTATTGATTGATAATGGTGAACCAAAAAGTTTTGAAGAAGCAATGCAGATGAGACCCACGTTCAGTGGGAGCATGACATGGATGAGGAGATGGACTCCTTGGAACAAAACCAGACTTGGGATTTGGTTAAGTTGTCAACATAAAAGAGGACATTGCAAAACAAATGGGTTTACATGATCAAGGAAGAAGAGGGTGGACAGAAAAGGTACAAGGCAAAACTTGTAGTAAAGGGATTTACACATAAAACAAGTATTGACTTTAGTGAAATATTTTCTCATGTTGTTAAAATGACTTATATTCGTATTGTATTGAGTTTATTTGTAATAGATGATTTGCATTTAGAGCAACTAGATGTGAAGACGACTTTCCTTCATGGTGATTTGGATGAAGAGATTTATATGCAACAACCGCTTAGGTATAAAGTCAAGGGTAAGGAGAAATTAGTGTGTAGGTTGAAAAAGAGCCTATATGGGCTCAAACAAGCTCCAAGGAAATGGTACATGAGGTTTGATAGTTTCATGCATGAGCATGGTTACTTGAGATGTGAATATGACCATTGTGTTTATTTCAAGAAGCTTGAAAATGGGAGCTATATTATTTTGTTATCAGATGTGGATAATATGCTTATCATAGATCTAGTATGTAAGACTAGCTCAAGGAAAAACTAGCTCACACATTTGTTATGAAGGATTTATGAACTGCAAAAGAATCCTCGACATGCAAATACAAAGAGACGGAAAGGACAAAAAATTGTATTTGTATCGTGGAGAATTATATCTACAAGGAGTTAGAAAGGTTTAAATGCGTAATTCAAAACATGTAAGTACACCTATGGTTGGACACTTCAAATTGAGCAAAGATCAAAGGTCCTTCATCACATGAGGAGGTCAAATACATGACACGAGTACCATATGCTTCAAAGGTGAGAGTCTCATGTATGTTATGGTTTGTACTGCACTGACATTATCGCATGCATAAAGTGGGAGTCAGTGAGTAGATTTATGGCCAATCCAGTAAAGAGCATTGAAAGAAGTCCAATGATACTCATGTATTTGAGAGGGATATCTAGCATGCAGTTATGTTATGGAGGTTCAGATATTTCTTTATGTGGCTATGTTGATTTGGATATGGCTAGAGATCTGGATGGTAGAAGGAGCACTACTAGATATATTTTCACAGTAGGTGGGACGACAATTAGCTGGATATCAAGATTATAGAAGGTTGTGGCTTTGTCTACTACAGAGGCAAAGTATGTCAGCCTACAGAGGTTAGCAAAAGATGATATGGATGAGCATGTTCATGGAAGAGTTGGGAAAAGAGCAAGATGATTGCAAATTGTTCACCGACAAATGTGAGTGCAATTCATTTGGCAAAAAACTCAAGTGTTTCATTCTAGAATGAAATGCATTCATTGAAATATCAAGTTTCATACGGCAGTATTGAGGATGGGCAATTGAAACGAAGAATATTCATACGAGTAAAAACCTCATGGATATGCTAACAAAGCCATTAACAAAAGAAAGAAGTTGAGCTACGCTCCACTTTTGTTGGTCTTCGAGTTTGAGACATGAAGAAGAAGAAACAAAGCTAAGGAAATGATCCAAGGATGACATTATGCATGTATAGTGTAGTAATTTATCTCCAAGTAGGATATTGTTGAAATGTGGAGCTCAATTACTTCAGTTTAGCATGCTATATCAACTTGCACGGAAAACACGGAACTAACATCGATTATGAAGGGACCGACATTGGCCGCAAGTAGAAAGAAACCTGCTTCGCTAGGGCTAACCAACATCGGTTACCTGTGCGTGAGTGTTTTATTTAACTCACAAGAATTAGATCTAATTTTAGTATTAAAGTAGATATATTGATTGTAATTGCATGGCTAAGTGCCCTAAGTTTGTATAAGGTATTTATAAGCTAGAAATATAGGGTTAGAAGAGAGAGTTAATGATTATTGTGAAAACAATTGTAAGAGAGAATTCTTGGAGAAGAAAGAGAAGCTTGAGAGGAAGAAAGTATTGTACATCATGAGAGGTGTGGAAGATTGTAAATCTTCATCAGATATCTTCCAAGGCTTTGGATAATAAATTGGCTTGCTTGATGGATGTAGCCCACACTAGGTGAACCACGTTGAATCTGGTGTTGATTTATATCTCTTGTTTTGTATATTTCTTCGGTAGAATATCCATTTTTATCGCATGTATGCTTAGATTTGATATATTATCTCAGACAACTTGTGTGCTAATCGCAACAATTTGAGACTCAAACACACACGAAAACCAAACCCTATCTACTCCCCTATATACATGGAAACACTTAGAGTTGACATAACCCAAAACTAGTGAATTGTGTTCAATCGCGCCCATCTTTCTCTGAAGCCGTTGATTGTAAATGTATCCAAATGACCTCGTCGCCCAACGACTTTGGAGGCCTACAAAACCTATCTGGAAAACTAGCTTGTGGGATGTTTTCTCCAAACTGAGGGTTGGTAGTGATTGACACTGGAGAAAAACTAGAGGTATGCAGAATCCAAAATCCATTTCTACACCAGGGGCCAAAACAATGGGTCAAAACCAAACTGCATTTTTAACTTTCAACAATTGTTTAAAGTTACAAACTAGCTCATTGGGCTCCTAAACGCATTACAAAACAAGGTCAACTAGACATTTGAGAAACAACTCGTGGTTCGAGTGAACACTTCACGTGACAAGGTACATGTATAGAGTTTATTTTTCTCATTTCAGGTTTATAGAGATATTTTACGCCTCATTGAAAACAAATTTTATTTAGATTTTACAAGGTCATCAAGGAGTAGTTTTGAACTAACATTCAAGTTTAAATCTGCCAAATGTGTGGTTTCCGTAATTGGTACTGATATCAATTTTTTTCCAACCACCCACGAGGAAAACGGAGCAACATTTACATGCATGGTTACTAGTATGGTTTCATACAAAATGAGGCAAAATTTTCTATAAAAATGTATATCCCGTTTCATTCACCCAAAAGTTATTTTTCTTTATCTTAATTTCCATTTCATTCACCCGTAAGTTATTTTTCTTTATATTGATTTACAACTCCATTTAAATTAAGAAAACAAGCAAAAGCATCAAAATCATGCAAGATAGGGTAAGAGGACCATACTTGGTAGTACCCAAACCATGATACACTCGAGCTTCAAGCAATCCACATTCACGATAGGGTAAGATGACCATTCCAAAATACCACCACAATTCCAACTCGAACCTTTTAAAATAGTGAGTTAAAAACAACAAGAAAACTCGATAAGGCAAACATTTTCCTTCCATACCAAACAACAAGAACAATTCCATAACCATGCCAAGAGCATTCATCCCAAAAACTATAAAGACTTCGCTTGAAGTAAAACCAGCCAATTCCACCATCATGACATTACGCTTCAATGAGGCATTTTATAAAAAATTGATGCATTGAGCATGCCTCCACATTTTGCAACCATCTCTGCATGAGTGTACTTGAATCGAAACTAATCGTGCAAGACTCTTTTTCCACGGTCTTTTCAAAAAAATTTGTTTTGTTCGCATCCAACACTTAATGATGTCTATGAAACCACATACACTTTCACGCATTTTATCAAATAGTTCACGTGCATTTGTGTAGGCTTTCACATTTTGCATACATGTCTAATCGGCAACTTGACAACACATTTTAACTATTTTAGCTTCCACAAGGTTTGATGGGTGTCCAGGCGCGTTGTTCTAATTTTCCCATCTTGGCATAAATTTGCCGTAAGATAGCAAAAGAAGGTTAAGGGGGTATGGATTCAAATCTTGCCCGACAGAAATTTTGTTTTAAGGGTTTCCAATGTAGTTTTAACAAAACAAAACTCCGCCTATCCCAAAATCATTTCAGTCCAAGGTACTCCATTTCTTCAACCATTTTATCAAACAGGTACTACACATCCTCAAGGCAGGAGCCATGCTAATCATCTCTATCTCGCTCCAATTTGTCGATAGTTTGAGTTCCCTACGTATTCTCCCATGTTTTGTTAATCTACCTAACAAGGCACTTGCATGCTACAACATGATAAAAATTCTCCTTTTAATATATCTATATCTATATCTATATATGCACACGTCCATACTTGTCTGGATGTTTCTCCTTTCGGCACAGACGAAAGAATGGTGACAGAGTTTGTGGAATTTAACATCCACACCTTCAAACGCTTTGGTCGAATATCACGTTGCTTTGGGCATCTAAAACACACCACTCATGCCTTAAATTTCTATTTGTTTGGAGTTTCCGAACGCCTTTTCAAGAAAACACATTTTTTACAAGTCTAGAATGTGGAGGTATGGACACACCTTTCAATACATTTGCTTCCACGTTTGCCTACATTACTGTGGCGATTATCAGTAGCCAAAACTTTCCCTCCGAACAAAGCTTGAGGATGTCCATGTCTTCCCGAAGCTCCGTTTTAACACGGCTCGGAAGCATGCAAGGAAAGAGGCGATTAGTCGGGATTGAGCCTGCTTGCCTTTGGTGAAACAACAACACATTGTCTAGAAGATGACCTTCCTCCTCCAAGGATCTCATTCTTCTTACGTTTAAAGCACCATGCAGACCATCCACTATAGGTTTACAGTGCAAGAATATGGTACTTTCGAACTTCCTCAAGCTTAAGCAAGGCACAATAATCCAATGCATGACCAAAAAAAAACATTCCTCTCACCAAATCCTTCTCATACGCGCTTAACCAATTAAAGACCAAAAATTCCCAAAATCCTTTTCACGCACAAGCCTCACATTTACCCAAAATTCATTAAATCTTTCTTGGAAATAGTTTGGCACAAGCCTCAAGAATTTGGAGGAGTTTTGGAAAGTTAAGAATATTGGATAATATAAATATTTCATTTTCGCTTTGTTCTTTACATTTTAATTTTTAAAATAAGTTATATTATTTATTATTTTTAATTTGCCCAAACCATAACCACAATAGCTCCCCGTTAAGGCATTTACCTTAACACATAATTAACTTTATTTGAAGGTTATGCGATTGGCTTTATTATTATTTGTAATATAATCTTAGTTAGATCAACATTAACGTAATAAAATATATATACATATTTCAAACTCAAACATCGAAAATGTTCTAGAGTTGAATGAATTGCAAGAATAGCGTATTACCACAAAAATCGAAGACACGATTTACACTCCAAGGGCTCTAAAGGTTTAGTCTAGCATAAGTACAACTTCGAACTTATCCTTATCATTTTCTAATCTCATATGTTTAATTTCTTTTATTGCTATTTTTAATTTACGATTGCTCCAATGAGACCAAAATAACAACCCAACATAAGGGTTTTTCAACAACCGCAACCGTCAAGACTAGAACAAGGGAAATTTCTACAACCGGAGGGGCACTACATGTGGCTTAGGCTAGCCAAGACAACCAAATGGTCGACTATGAGCGTAAGAAAACAAAATTTTATTTAAATTGTAAAAGTGTGCAAAAGGTTTTTAACAATAAATAAAGAAATACACATATGGGGTGGGTTCCAAGAGATAAAGATTTTTGAGGTCGTATTTTGCTTGATCTTTTGCATTTGGCTTTGATGGATCTATTTATATCAACAACCTCCTCTTTTATTTGCCTCCAATATGGAAATTAGATTCCATGATAATTCTTTTGAATCTTTGTTTTTGAAGTTTGTAATGAATTTGATTTCTATTGTCTTTGAGAATGTTGAATTACAACTCATATAAGATGGTGCAGGGTCAAGGCAGTTTGTGTGGAGCTCAATCCAAGGGGGAGGATTTCAACACTAATGCCAAAGAGTGCTTCCACTGCAACTTGGATGTAAAAGGAGTAGAGATCATATTTGCACGTGATTGGGGTGTAGCTTGGGCCAAAAGGAACTCGATTGAGAGCATGGATGGATGCATTTGTAGAGCCACAAACCACCTTTGGAATGGAGTAGAGGTTAATTATGCTATGTAGACAGAGGAAAACTTGGATGTAGTTCAGTGTTGGTCTAGGTGGGGCTGGATTTAGAAGAGGAGATTTTAAACAAGAGACACGAGCTTCTTGAGCATCTTGAGACACAAGTTGCAAAAAATATATCGCCAAACAATTCACATGAGCTCTCCAAGTTGCTTGTAACTTAGTTCAACTCCACAACTTGGGTGTCACTCTACTTCAACTCGTCTTTGTGGAGCTTTGTATTGCAAGTCTACAACTTGCCCCCAATGCATGCAGAGGCCTTTGCAACTCTGCACAAATATCTTTGCAATGTAACTCAAGACCTCTACACAGGGAGATCTATAAGAGCTTGGGTACCCTGTGGGTCTCAAAACATCTATATTTTTGTAAAAAACTAGATTTTTTTTGTTAATAAACTAATATGCTCCTACTTGGAGAAGATTATGTTTTGCTTTTGAAATAAATTTTGATGTAAATTGGTGCAAGGGATGGGGTTGGATCGGACTAAGAGTGAGGGTGCCTTGGGGATCTTCCTATTGGTTCTCTCTTGCTGTAAATTTCTCCAGAATCTCCCTAAACTCCCTAAACACACAAGATTTGGGTAGTATAATCCAACTTTGATACCAAATGAGAAAAATGGAAGATCATACATAAGTTGCACAACACAAATTTGAATATTATAATAACCAGAAATATGTTGCAATATTTAGAGATATTGGACAGAACAGATTACAAGAGGATTACAACATTATAACAACTTAACAAGTATCAAAACTTACCCAAAATAGAATGAAAAGATTCACAAATACAATGACTTAATAAAACCTAAAATAGAATAACACAATATCCTTGTGCAAGTGAAAAACTACTACTATGACTCCTAATCAACATACTAATTAAATGTTCTTTATTGAGCATAATGATGAAATAATTATAGAATAATAACACTAATTTATTATTTCTATTATATTTTTAACATCATTTTTGTTTTATCAATAGGATTAATTTTTGAATGGGTGAGTGTGTGGAGGGTGGATTGGACTTACCCTTCTCATCGAACTCAACATCCCTACTTACATATATTTTCCTAGTTTTTGGATCCATTAGTTGGTAACCCATTGAATCTTCACTATACCCTAAAAAGATGTATGTCATGTATTTTTTATCAAATTTCTTTCTCTTCTTTTTAGGGACATACTTGTGTGCCTTAAATCCAAAAACACCAAGATGATCTATTGAGGTTTATGGCCTATCCAAGCTTCTTCTAGAATCACTCCATTCAAGATTTGCAATGGGTGACCTATTCAACAAGTCAAATGTTGTGCGTGGTGATTTTACCAATATGTTTGTTCTAAACATGAATATTTAATCATAAATGCATCATTTCTAAGATAGTGCAAATACAACTTTTGTAACACCATTTTGGTATGGAGTAGTGGGTGTAATCAACTATAGAATAAAACCACATTATTTTAAAAACAAGAATACGTTACTGGTGTATCCCTCTTCAATTTGAGAAGAACATTTTAATTTTACATCTAATTTTGATTTTCTGAAAGCTTGAATTCTCTGAGAGTTTGAAAGGATTGTTCCTTTTTCTTTAGACAATATACCCACATTTTGCGTGAGTAATCATCAATAGAGAGTTGAAAATATTAAAACCCATGTGACTAGGTCTCATGGCTCCACATAGATCGATATGCACCATATCTCATTTTCCTAATACTCTTAAGATACTTATGCCAAATGATGATTTATGATTTTTGCTTTCTAGAAACTGAGTCATATATCTATATTCTTATTTAGCGAATGAAGCCCTCTCATCATGTTATGACAACTTAGTGAAACCCTATATCCAAAACTCACGTGCTTATATATTTGGTGCCACAAAGTTGATTTTGAATCCTTGGAAACAAGTGTTTGATTGTTCTTATAAAAAAATTAGGTTGGAACATCTTCCCTACTTAAGATGATCATGCAACAATATTTAAGCTCTTTGATTTATCCCTCATGAGACACATCCTATTACCTCCTTTGTAGTCAAAATCAAATTTGAGGTCGTGTTTTAATATTTGACGGAAAGAGAATATTTTTTTGTGAGTCCTAGAAAATATAAGATTTCATTGATTTTGTGGTCATTTTTCCCAAGTTATAAGGAGATGTAACCAATGTCTTAGACACCATAGGATGTATCATCACCCAAAGAGACACAATTTCTATTAGGTGTATGATTTAAACTGTAGAACCAACCATTGTAAGTTGCGTTTCACTAGATTCAATATACTAGATAGAACTTTGTGAAGTTGATTCCTCTTGAGTTTTTGAAACATATAAAAAGTCCACATCTAAGGATTTTTCTTCTTCTTCATCATTGTTTCCTTCTTGTTTTTTCTTTTTCCAGTTTCCTTTCTTCTTACCTTGTCCCTTTTTTTTGTTCTCCTTGTGATCAATGTATTGGGCTTCTTGTTGTTAGATTAGCATGTATGAATTCATTGTACCAATGATCTTTCAAGTCTTGGCAATTCTTTCCTCAAATCAGCTAGACCTTTTCTTGTTTGTTCCTTGTTGATTTTGCTAAATACTCTACTCATGGGGGCGAGGCGTGGGGTTGCTTCGAAGGCTTCGGGCCTCTTACCCTTATGTTAATGTGAAGAAAGATCATGTTCCTTTTCTTCCTCGGTTGTGTGCGTGTATTTTTCTTGTTGCAACATGTTGTTCAACTCTTCAAATGTTGGTTTCTGTTTAATGACATTCAATATAGTAAAAAAACTCTATAGGAGGCGGGTAGTGCACTCAAGACAATTGATACAAGAGAGTCATATGTCATCACTTTCACCTAATACTTGGAGTGGGGCCCTTAAATTTACAAGACATCTTAGGCTTCAACTTTTTCACTTGCCTTTAACTTGAGACAATAAAGTTGACTTTGTATGTGGAGGATTATATTCTATTTTTGGCCTCATACACTATAATGAGATTATCCCAAACTTTCTTAGTTGTTTTAACATAATAGATATGGGGTTGTACCTCATCTAATAGCCTGGACATAATTATGAACTTAGCCTTTTGATTTTCTTTTTCAAACTTACGTTGTTGGTTAATGTTAGTAGCATGTTAGGTGTAGGTGCCTTGAACTATTGGTTAAGTGTCTTAAATTCTAGATGTGTTTTACTTTGGTTTTCCATGTGATATAATTGTCCCCACATACTAGATGAGAGTCTGACATAAAGAATTTTGGGACATTTGCGGCCATTTGCACAAAGTTTGGGAAATGGATTGGTTTCTTATCACTTCAAATAGGTTCCCTTTTCTATATATTATTAATCCAATATACCATACTTCTCGATATACACACCCTTCTTATATACTCATCAGTCGTAAAATAACCTTGTCCTTTATGTATACATGGCAGTAGGTGAAAAAGATGTTAACGTATGGGAAAGCAGAGTAGTACAAGGTACAAAGATAGTACTAAAAATAATTGGTGTAATCAAGGACACTTGTTTAGTGAATAACCCAATTATTAGATTTACATCGAACCGTAGCGAATGGGAAACAAAGGGATGGTTTTGATCAAAATTTGAACCTTATAACTCAAAAATATGAAGGGCTGATGCCACAAATGTCATTGTTGCAACTATATTAGGTTGTGGATATAATAGATCAAACACGATGACCTTACGCATGAATGTGATCTAGAGGCATCACTTATACTAAACATTGTGAATTGAGATTTGAAATCATGTTGTTTTGTTTTCAATTTTGCAATTTTAAAGTTTACTATCAACAATGTATACTTTCAAATTTATGGAAAAGAAGATTTTGATAAGAGAAAAAAAAATCTCTCCTCATAGCCCCAATTTCAAGAAAAAGGAATATTTGCCACATTTTTTTTTGAAAAAAAAATCCCTTTACCAATAAATATTTTTCTCCACTTTTTTAGTTTTCCCTTTTTTTGATAAAATTTATTTGGTTTTGGGAATGGGAGGGGCTCGACCCCTTGACCTATGCCTGACCTATTCCTTATCAAAATACACCCCACCGATCGGTCTATATAACATGTTAAAAACACATTACTTGTTATTTTAAGTTTAAAAACTCAAGTTTTGTTCTTAAAAAATATGAACTCTTACTGAGCTCGGAAGTGAAGGCACGACTAGGGGCTCGAGGTAGTTTAGGGTTTGAACATCGAGTTTAGGGTTGCTAATTCCAAGTCAAAGTGAGTTGGGAAACACTGCAAAGGGAGATGTTCGACACCATCATGAGTTGGGGGAACAAATTTACAAGGATGGAGGACATGAGCTCATGATGGGGCCAAGTCGAGAGCTATGTGTGGATTGAACTCGAAGTGCTAGATCCGGGATGAGATTGAGTTAACTAGTTGAGTCAATGCAAATTAAGAAAAGTTGGACATTGGATGTTACCATGGGTCCGGGAAGAGAAGCTCTAGTCGAGGAACTTAAGAGCCACCATTGAGATTGGGGTGATTCAAATGCAGTGCACGTTGATACATATCTCGTTCGGTCGTGTTGGGTGCCAACTCAAAGCCAATGTAGAGAGCGTCGAGTGCATTTCCAAGTTGTGACATTCACTCGACAATTTGGGACATGTGATGAAGGGTCTAAGTGCACACCTCAATGCAACTCGATCTGGTGGAGCTCGTGACCAATGTAGTGTAGGGTAGAGTTTGAGTTGGGAGTTGAGCTTCTCGTATGTTGGAATGTGATACAACTTTAATGTAGAAATGGATGTTGACTAAATGCAGCACAACTCTAATGAGGGGATTCTACAAGCTAATGGAGATTGAACAAAAGTAAGAGTGCCTTGGGGATCCTCTTCGTTTTTCTCTTTTTCGAATTCTCCTTCCCTCTCCATGTTTGATCACAAATGAAGTTGGAAAAATATCACAACACTATTTTTCTAATATAAACATGATCATTAAAGACAATAGAATAGGTTGTAATATTTACAAATAGTGCACACCCAAATTAAGTCCCTATAAATTAGAACCAAATTATTAAAAATAAAGTAATTGGAACCACCATCCTAACAATAGACAAGATTAAAAAAATGGAACATAATTAACCTAACCAACTTGATATTAATTGTGTATTATTTACTAACTTATATTATTTTATTATATATGGAGAATAAACCACCAACATAATCTAATCTAACAATTTATACTTGTCATTTGACCTCCAAATGTATTGGTTGGTCATTATGTGCCACATAAACCTAAAATGCATTTTTCCATCATTGTGCACCACATGGCCCTAAAATGCATTATTATGTCATTGTTCACTATGTAACCTGAAATGCATCAATGGTCGATATTTGCCATGTGTACACATATACATTGGTTAAGTGTCTCAAACATTCAACCTATTCTAGATTAGTCAACTAATTTGTACCTTAAAAACATGGTGTAAACACATCCGTAACGTGGATTTGTTGGTTTCTATATGAAATTTGCACTTTAAATGTATTGGTGGTCATTGTGACCCTAAAGTGTATTATTTTTATTGTGCACCATAGAACCTGAAATGCATTGTTATTCAATTTTTTGTGATCCATAATTACTATAGTTGATTTTTAGTGATGTTATAGTCATGTATTGTCAAAACAATTATTAGTTATGCTCATAATTGTATTGGAAGTGCTAAAAGGTAAGGTAAATGTGGGAATCAAGATGGAAGAAAGTAAACTAATACAAACATGCAAAAAAAAAGATGTAAAACACAAGGTTACCCTAAGGAAACCCAATACGAGGAAAACTCTAAAAGAGTGAGGGCCTTCCTCCTCTTTTCCACTATTTTCTTAACATGTAATTACATGTATTATGCTTCTAGATTCCTTTATGAGCATCCTTTATAATGATAAGATGCTTAATCCACATGTACGTCTTTGAAACTTGTTGCAACTCACATTCCACTACACACTTCAACATCCCAACCACATACAACCAAAGAACTATTAATAATCAAAATTTCATACATAACACTACCCTCACGAGCTTATTTATGTGTGTTTACATTATGCAAAGATTGAACAAGTGGAAAAGATAGAATGGAAGAGACAACATTTACCATTGTTCCCTTGCCTTCTTCTAGGCCTAATGCAAAACTGCCAATTTCTACAGGGTAAAAACTTTGTTTCCTTTACCAATAGTTTCAAAATATTTGCATGCATAAATCGATAGTTACACAACCACCAGAGACGTTGAGAGACTATTGCCCTAAAATATCGAAAATTGCACAAATGCCGCATATGTTTAACAACATTTTGCAAACTTGTTATGCATTAATCACGAACCTAACATACATTAGTCTCCAAGCGTGCACCAAAGCACTTAAAGAAAAGTCAAATTTTATGCATTTCTTTCATTGTATTTTAGGCTTGGTTATGTTTTATCTTGGGTTAAGTCTTTCTATATACACTAATTGTGATAAGATTTTTTCAGTTTTAGCAATTCCACCTAAGGTGCAATGGACACACCGATAGTGTAAGATAAGGAAAATGCCATAAAAGAAAAGGTCACCTGAATGCAAAAAGACGGGGGTGGAAAACAACATATAAGAAAACCAACAATTTGAAAAGGGAAACAAATCTATATGAACTGAACAAAAAATGTTGTCATCATTGAAGAAAATAACAAGATAAGGAAAATGCCTGAGGCACAATGGACACACTGATAATGTAAGATAAGGAAAATTCCATCAAAGCAAAGGTCACCAATACAAAAAGACGGGGGTGGAAAACAACATATAAGCAAACAATTTGAAAAGGGAAACAAATCTATCTAAATTGGAACAACAAGATGTTGTCATGGTCGAAGAAAAAAAAAAGATAGATAAGGACTACATGGAATATCCTAATCTCCTGTGAAAGATCACATTGTTTAGTTGATGAGAAGAAAACTAAAAAGGTAGCAATCAACCAATGGCCACTAGTTTGTTTATCTATGTTTTGACACCAAACACGTAACTGTAAAATATAAATTTCATTGCAAATAAATAAAGACTATTTTCTAGGATTTCCAAATCATACACATTACAATTGACATTCAAAAACTAAAATGGCTACCAAAAATCCAAAATTTGTGTGAATAATCTTCACATTTAATCATGGACTACCAACCAACATTCGAATTGATGCTCCTAACATTCCATTTTTTAATCCAAAATAAATCCTCAAATCCTAACATCTAGTGATAGTATCTTTCTATTTTATGACCAAATTAAAAACAATTCCAAAGGATTAGTTTATCCTGAAGGGAAGCAACATGGTGATTTTTTTCATGCGTAACTGCTGAAATAAGAGAGTTATTTTTTCATTGCATCCTTTCCATAGTTGAGAAGAATAAAATATCATGAATAGGTAGAGATAATGAGGTTGTAGCTCTTTCCATGCATGAAAGGAGTTGTAGATAGAATCTATGCTTACTCAAGAGAGCCTCTTCTTTGAAACTTTGTACCCAAGTTTGTTGCAGTTGCAACTGTTTTCAGCTAAAAGTAAAATGTTGTTTTTGGTTATGTGTAATGTCCCCTAAATGGGACATAATGAGAATTGCATTCATACTTCTTCTAGTTCCCATTATGTCTTGGTTTGAGTCAATATTGGCTGATTTCTAGTTTATTTAATGGCGTTAAAGTATTTATAAAAGTTTTTAGTAGGCATGACTTTATTTGAGACATAAATGCATTACTTGAAGGTCAGCCTATGCATTGGGCTTCTATTTTGATGTTAGGTGTTTTCAGGCACTTGAGAATGAAGGTTCATTTGAAACCTGGGTTATGGAAAAGTGCATAAAGTACTTCAAGGTATGCAGCCTATTGTGATGTTGGCGGCACTTGATTCATATGGTAGTTTTAATGGAAACCAAATTGTTATTTATTTGTGTACAAGTGTGTTTCTCCATAAAGATGAAAACACAACTTTGAGGACGAAAACCTGCAAACCAAGGTGAATAAACCAAAGTACTGAGCTGGTTTTCCTTCTTACCCTAAGTGACATGCATAAGAGTTTGGTATGTTCTACTTGATTTCATATTCTTGAGAATAATTTAAACAAAAACTGAATAGTTTTAGCAAATTTGCTAAGCCCTAATTTTGGAGAATGGTGCCAAAATTTCTGTTTTTGATGTATATATATATTTTGGTATGCAGATAAATTATTTCAATTCATTGATTTTGCAGAAAAGTAATCTCATATTCATTTTAGATAAGAGAATCATTTTAAGATTAACAATTTTCAATTGTTTGTGTGTTGAGGTGTTTTCGAGAGATCTATTATGTCAGGTAAACAATTTTCTCCGTTTTCACAACACATATGTAATGTCAATTGGCCAAGAATGCATAAAAACATTTTTATGATGCTTGTATTTGAACAAAAATTGATAATAAAGTTTATGGTAGTTTAAGGAAACAAAATGTTTTTATGAAGGTGTTTATCACACACAATTTGAATAAAATGCAAACCAACAATCTTAGTTTTAACTGTAAACAAACAAGTGCAGACAAATGCATATCAACAGGATGTATATAATCTAATTATGCAACATTTCAGGCCTCAAAGAGAGCAACATATGATGAGGATCCTGAAAAAAGAAAGGAAGGTTTTTCATTTGTTAGAAAAACATTATGAAACAGTTGAAAAGAATAAAACAAATGAAGTCTTAGTTTTTTTGTAAAAAAAAGTGCAAGCCCAGAAATGCTTGAAAAAGAAAGGAGGTTTTTCATTTGTTAAAAATCCAAAATTGAAAAAAGTAAATGCAAGCCTTCAAAGGGAGGAAACACCTAAAACTAAAAATGCAAGGAGAAGCAAGAAAGTTTGGGCATAGAAAGAAGCCTACATCAAGGGTTTGCCCCCGTTTGTACATGGTTGGTTCGATGGAGGGTGCTGGTTCAGAATTCCTAGCAGAGAGCCAACAAATGGAGGTTCTTCATCCACAGATTGTTACAAGATCATTTGTTTTGCAACCAACTCTTCAATGTAGGCTGCAAGGGGACGTTGAGGTCATCATCTAGCCACCCACAACTATTAGGAAGTCCAGAACCATGTCCATTTTTCTAGAGCTCTAGTCAAATGCGATCCAAGAGGAGTTGTAGGATTAGTTGAGGAAGAGGCAACCAATGCCAGTTGGGTGGATGCCACACTGTGTATCTGCATTCTTCGAGCTGCACATTTCTTGTTTTCTTTCTTTAAGGGTGGTGTCAAAGCATCTTGCATTGGTGATAAACTTTTCATGATTTCCTTGGCATCTGCAACAAGAAAATTAATGTGTTAGTGTCAAAGGTAGACAAATAAATGAAAGCAATCAAAGTACTTCTAAGAAGCAAACAAAAAGGAAAGAATCCATCAACCATGAATGAAGCCTGTACAAGTATTAGAAATCAAAAGCAAAGACGTATTGCAATATGTTCCCAATGTAGGGTCGGCTAGGTAGAAGACAAAGGGTGGGACAATAATAATTTTGCAGATGAGTTGAAACAAGAAGCAGTTTTCAGCAAAAAAATGAACTTTTTAAACCAGCATTAGTTGATGGACATATGTTTAAACAACATACAAAGTTACCATTACTGAAAGTAGAGTACATGGATGAAACACCTTGATGAAGAGAGACAGGACTTTAAAGTGCATAGACAACATCACATCAAGATATGCAAGAACGAGTCATGGATAATGAGGTTGTAAAGAGAAAACATGCAGATGAAATTACACATTTTGATCTTTCATTCATGCTTTTTTTTTCAAAAAAGACAAACTTCAAAACCGCTCACAATTTTTAGCAAGCGCCACATGAAAACAATATTGACTAGCAAAGTAAATTCATTGTCATAAAGAGGAGTTTAAATGCCCTATTAACCATCCAATTGCATGAATAAAGTGGAGGATGAAAAGTCCAAACACAAGCATAACTAGATTTATGAACAAAAATTAAATGCCAAAAAATGCAACATGTTGTTGTTAGACCCAGACAAACATTAGTTGTAAGAGTCACAAAGAAGCTAGAACGAAAGAGAAGGGAGGAATTTCAAGCAACACCATCAAAAGTGACTGAATCTGATTCTCTTCATGCTTCCTTATTTGAACATAAGGGTTATCCTGCAATTTTGCATATGCTTGAAAAGAAAACGAGTGGGAAATGTGAAGATCATCCAATGAACAAACTCTACAGATCGTTGTGAATGTCAAACCTTGATGTTCAATGTTGTCAATATCTATTGTTTCCTTAGGTAAGTTATGGCCTTGTAACTTCAGTATGGTTAAAATCCATGCCACTTTGAGCTGAAAACTATCTAGGAGGGTTTCCACAAATGATAGGATCAACATGAACACTTAGTGGAGAGTTAGGATCCCACAACGGACTGATGTAGTTCTCAAATTCAACAAGAATAGTCAATGTAAAGTCCGACGTTTTGTTCCTGCTCTATAGATAATGTCCACAACCTGGCCAAGCAATCCATTCATGAGGCCTACTAAAAGCCAAAGGTTGGATGTAAGAATCACTCGCTGCTTGCAACACAATATTACGTCAGCATCTATCTTCTCATCATCTGCTTTCAAGTGTGTTTTTCTGTCTTGTATGTTTTGACATTGCTCCTTGCAATCGATGCACATGATGACTCTTTAGACTTCAACATGTACTTATTGAGTGCTAAGACCTTGTCAATTGTTGCAAACAAACATATGGATGACTGGAATGTAGTTTTTCCTCAATTGACCGAGATGTTTTTCCGTTTCGGGACATGAGGAGGTGTCAGTCTTCAAGTTTTGCCTCTGCATTTTGGAGGTCTTTCAAAAGGTTGTGAAAAGCTACCTGGGATTGGTCTGACCCTTGTTGATGGAAGATAGTGTCCAAGGTAACAACTATGTCAAAGCTACACCAAAGGGATGAAGAATCATATGATTTCCCAACATACAATCGAATGTCCATAATGGGCAGGAGCTGCCCAAGGTCGGCATTGCCAACAAGAATAACCAAGCATCCACCAAAGCAAGTGTTCTTATGGTGGGGAACACTACCACAATCTTTCATCAATGTGTGAAAATAACTTAGGGCCTATGAAGCCCCTTTCATGAACTAGAATATACAGAGACATGCTTCAAAGCTTCTTGGAAAGATGCAAACAACTAGCCTTCAAGGGGTTTGACGTCTTTGATAGGTATGTCAAAGAAAAACTGTGTGGTGGACCAAAGCATGAATATTGAAGGCAGCCAACAAATGAATAACAGAGCATCCACCAAAACAAGTGTTCCATGCACGGGGAACACTTACCGCAATCTTTCATCAATGCGTGAAAATAACTTAGAGCCTATGAAGCCCATTTCATGAACTAGAATATACGAGACATGCTTCAAAAATTCTTGGAAAGATGCAAGCAACTAACCTTCAAGGGGTTTGATGTCTTTGATAGGCATCAAAGGGAAACATGTGTGGTGGAAGCATGAATATTGAAGGCAGCAGAAATGCCAGTTGGGCAAGAACTAACAAGGGTGTTTTATCTCTGTCTACATGTTAAGTCAGCACAAGCCTAATGCTATTGATGAGGTGGAAGAATGACTAAAGGCTGTCCTGTTCGAGCGCTATAAGGGATTTTATCATTTTCATGCAAAGTCTCAAGGCATTTTTCAGTAGCCTCAAGGCATCCGCATGCAAATGACAAAGAATAATGTCCAATGCCCACTGTTACATGGAAGACAAAGTTGCAGGGATGCAAGTGGTGGATGAACAAAACAAAGCCATGTGATGTGTTGTTTGAATGGAGTCTATAAATGAGGCAGTTGTTTCTTGTAAGGATGCAAAAAGAGTCACATTATCCCAAGAATAGATAAGGTCAATGTCATGATGGCCATGCACGTCCATGTCACTTCGTCAGTGATGGGATGGAGCTGAGAAAGTAGCTGCCATTCACCATGGTCAATGGGCTGAGGGTCAAAGACATCCCCATCTGATGAGCGGAATCAGGAGCGACTCTTTGGGTTGGTAGTCAACATGAAATGGGTGGTAGGTGGTGTGCACGCTTTCCCAATTTGTAACAATCTATGTTGTGGATGAGCCAATGTCAATGAGGATGTTGCAAAACGTTTGTATTAGAGGAACTCAAACATGCAAAATGCTTCATAAGAACCAAAGTCTAGAGTTGGAACACGAAGTACCATTGATAGATGTGGAAAACAGCTGGAACATTGCTCCTTTTTCAGCTAGTATTCTTGCGGGTTGATGCATGAGACCAATATCTTGTAGCCTCCACAAGGGGAAAATGTTCCAAACTTGTAGGATGAGCAACACATGCATCAATGAAAGATGAAGTCGGTGGAGGATTCACTGAACCCTAGGAGACAAGGCAAAGAACTGTACATGAAACATTCAAAGAAACAAAAGAGCAGCTGCAAACCACAAGGGATATTTGTTGCAACATATGACAGGCTTCTAGGGCACTGATACTGCTCTGTTATGCTCTCAGTTAACACTTTGCGAAAAGAAAATGTAGTAGGATCATTTGCATTTACGAGCACAAAACCTAGCAAGGAGGTAGTGGTAGCATTCAAAATTTTACAAAATGTCATAACTGCACAGAGAGAGTAGGTTGGCAAACAATTTCTCCACACCAGATGGAAATAATGTTTGTGTTGTGGGTGTGCAACCTCTCATCATTACAGAAAGGGGTGTACATTTTTGCCCCAATTCATCTAAATCAGTGAGGACATCGATTGCAACTCCCGTGGAGTATTATAACAATGAAGGGAAATCCCTTTTTCCACAAACATGTCTGCACTGCATTTCTTGTGTCCTTGTACCCAGTTCAGAAGCTCTCCATAGTCCTCTTGTGGGTTTGATGCAAGCATAGCAGTTGTGTCAAGAAAGCACAGGTCATCATTGGCAAGCAAAGCAATCTGGCACTCAAGTAGATATCGTCCTTTTTATTCCATGCAGAAGCATACTTGTCATAGAAATGTTTGGCAACATTCACAACAAATGGGTTGTTCCCATCCAATGCATCAACAACAATTTTTAGGCAAAGTAAGCCATGTATGTGGGTGGAGATGTAATGTTGCCATTCATACCTACAAAGAAAATGAAGAGTCAATGGAGCAAATGGTGCAACAAGAGTAGAATGGAAGGGAAGTTTTTTGGAATGCACACTTGTACCAATACTCCAATGCATGTATATGTTTTTATAGGACCTGTTCTCATAATATGGCAAATCGATGGTGCATGTAAAGAGAGGTAAGATTTGGGTTTGGATGACATTTCAACCCTCCACCACAATTGTTGGATGATATCAACTAGAGGAAGGCAAGCATAATTTTGTACAAATTTGTCCATTTTGTATCCATTGCACTTAGGGTGAAGAACAAAGTGGGAGATTCTAATTGGAGGATCATGTATGACAGCTCACCACAACATTTGTTCCAATAAGACTGCATGCCACAAAGTTTTTACCCAAACAACATCAGTTCTTGCACTAATATTCCATCGTTCTTGCAAGCTCCGAGGCAAGTCTGCAATTGTACTAGGAAACTAGTCTTTAATATTTTTTTTTACAAAAACAAAAGCAATAGCCTAGTTGTGATGATGGCGCAACATAAAGTTCAGCAAAAGATAACGAAATCTTGGATGGCATCCAAATCTGCCATCATGGTAACATTTTAAATGAAGGGCATACTCATGCATTTGAACTTCCTTAATGGGTGGTATATTGAACATGGCTTGCCCAGAAGGGAAAAGGTAAGGGAAGGCCATTGCAAACAAGCCTTAAATGTTGTATTCATTTACGAGCGAAAGCCCAGCTGAGGCCATGGAATAGCTGGAGGCATGTTTTAATTGTGTGACTTGAAGTAACTACAAATGTTCTCCGGTGGCATGATGAAGAATAGAGGAAACATTTTCCGAAAGGAAAGCAACATTCACATCAACATGGGCATTCTTGTAATAAGGTTTATGAGCCCACTTGTATTCCAAGGCATGGATCGCACAAATCAGAAATCATGTCTTTTCCTCTGAAATCGTACATCTTTTCCTCAAATATTATGATTGATCAAATGTCAAGGTCAACTATTCGGTATAGAAGGTACCTGCAATGTTGTTGATGTATCGCAGGGAGTTGATAGCCTATAGTGTAGCCACTATATTTATATTGACAACCACGAGGATGTGTAACTTGCAATATTGGGTTTACTCTTGCCACCATTATTTCCTCCACCTATGTGAGAATTAGCATGATGAGCGGCTGCACACCGGGTGCATGTTGGTGTACACAGAGAAGCGATGGACAATGTGTTCCGAAGCACATCTATAACACATGGTTTCCTTGCAAAACCCTAGTTTTGATGTCATGATACCTTTCCATGCAAATGGAACATTTGCCCATGCAAAAGAGTGTGCCTATGATGCAGGAGCATCAAGAGGTTTAGAGTCTCTTAGGGACATTTAAGTTATTGAGTCCATTTTATAACATCCCAAAATATATGAATGGGTGATTGGGTCAAATCTAAATGTGAATGTAAAGGTGAATGTGGTTGTCAATGTAAGAGTTAGGTGTATAAGAGGTTGAAATTTGTTGTCTTAAAGCCCAAACAGGGCTATATTGTTGTTGTGTGAGTCATAATAGGAGGATAAACGAGTTGAGGGAGTTGTTTCAACTTATTCTAAGTTTGGTATGTGTGTTGAGCTCTTTTAGGAGCTAGAACAAGTCATATAGGAGTCTTAACTAAGAATAAAGTAGGTGATTTGAGAGAGATTTGAGGAGGATGAATCATAGTAGATGATTAGAGCAAATGTAATGAAGTTTATGAAGAAAACAATGTATAAGAAGGAAGTGTATTGAGGTTGCAGGTATTGAATTATTCATTATTGCATGATTAGAGTGATTCTATATAATTATAATAGTCCTCTACTCCCGGGCCGAGATCTTAATTTGCG
>CM031234.1:805374618-805490961 GCA_018340775.1 Taxus wallichiana var. yunnanensis
ACATGTATTGCTAAATGGGAAAATGAAAAATACAAATTTGAAAATCGGTAACAATAAAGGAGGTACATTCAAGCTTTAACTAATTTGAATGAGTTAGGGCTCCCAGGATGATAGAGCTCCATTCCCGCATTGTATCTCCGATCACCCTCAACATGGTTATTGGCTCTTCCCGATGCCGCCTTGGGAAGGGCCTCCATAAATCTTCTCTATAAAAATAAATAGTTCATACCATACGTCAGTGTAATGTCGAAATAAAACTTTATAGTTTATACCTCTTACTGTTTTTCAAATGGAATCGATAGCAATTCATCAACGCTCATCCATAAAGTAGAAATTGGTTTGTCTTTTTAATTTTAAAAGAGCCCTCGTGACATAAGGCTAAGGGAGATAGTTTGTGGAGTAGAAATGACAGTGTTTTTCTCAAAGTTTGAATTTGTAATGCCGTCATCTAGTTTTTTTAACAAAAAGGTGCACCAATCTAATTTTTTGTTTTCATGATAGTTGCAGCCGATGTATGCGATGGCCCAATTTGGTATGTCTTGTTTTCCGACCTGAAAGCTAATGCGAAAGAAGGAAATCATAGTAGTGGTATGCGATTGCTTGCGTATCATGCCGCGTCTGGATTTATTGACATGAGCTGCGAATGCAAAAATAGTTAGGTGTATAAATTTAAATTGTATCAAAATAAAAAATGATGAATGAAAATACTTTAAACTACGATCAACATGGAAACCGAAAGTCGATTGAGATATTTCTTATCATCTTGATGAGTGTTTGCCTTCATTATATGAGGGTAAATTTAAGATGGGAGGCTGTATGTAGAGTGAATATCGGTTGGGTCGTCTTAGGGTGAAACAAATCATGTCGTCCACATTAACATTAACGAGGTTGTCCTGCGTGTTATGCGAGGAGAAGGTAATTCAAAATATCTTGATACAGTATTGAAATGAAGGCATCTTAACGAGCCACGAGCTCATCATGCATCGATCAAATCCTTATATTCGAAAAGTCACTTGTAAGCTTGATCCTAAATGCAGAACACTGAGATTCGTATGGAAGTATCTTACCGTGGATAGGGCTTATTGGGTTGGCTAGTTTTCCTCTTGATTTTACCATCTTGAGCTTAGAAGGATGCACTTGTAGTCGCCATACATTGAATGGTTATCACTTGATCTTGATTGTAACCCCGCTTGGATAATAGATTTCATGTGTCTGAAGAAAAATCGGGAGCCGGAGAAATATAAACTTGAAAATAGTAGGCGAGAGTATTTCCAGGACAAAGCCGGGAGTCAGCAGAGCACTTGTTGACGTGCATCTCAGCAAGCGTCCGATGTCTGCGAGCTTACCGCGAGTATCTCGAGCTAAAAGAAAAGCGGGCAAAAATCGAGTTACTGAAAAATTGGTAAATTCACCTTGCACTGGCAAGAGCAGTTACTGAGGATATTTGCTGAAGGTATTTTCCACCCTTCAATTTCACAGAGGTGTCTTAAGAATGAACCTGAATCCCATCACAACAACAAAAGTTCTTAGAGGGTCGGAAGTATAAACCTTTACTCGATACACAGTGCGCGAATTACCCCACCCATGTCTAGGACCCAAAGACAGAGCCAAATATACCGCATGATTTTTATGTTTTTACTTTTATTTACTTGATATAACTATGTCAACGCACCATATGTGCTCACTTGAGGTTGCCTCGGCACCACATGCAATGATAATTACACCAACATTTAGAACATGCGAAAATGTCGAATGACACAAGATGTAGATGGATGCCACACATATATGGTTTCAAGCAAGTATAAAACCATGACCCAGCGAAAGCATGGACATCGCGAAGAAGAACCTTCCAAAATGTTACGATTTCATGGTTATCTCTTATATTGAAAATATTGTTCCATTATTAGGCTTAAAAGGTTTGAAGTGCACATAGCCTTACGAGCATATAATGTAAATTCTCCAATCTTCTAATTATTCATTAATCTTTATGTCCTCGAAGGTGACTTATAACAAGTATACTCATTTGGGATATTTTCTCTATTATTGTCATTTCCATAACTCAATATTAGGTGGAAACATTTTATCTACCACTTTTGACGAGTCTCCTAACTCTCGGTCTCAACTAGTTTTTGTCTTTCATGAAATCACATTTTTTGACATTGCTTGAGTTTTTATGTAGTTCAAGCATTGGTTAGGAGTCATATTTAGCATTCATCATGAGTTTTTATTCGAAAGTTAAACTCGCATAGATAATTTCACTCTACATCATTAACCCACCCGACAATTGGAGTTAACATTATTTTTAAAGGAAAATGTCGGTAGACATATTTTGTTTTAACTTTATGAAATCGACTTTATCTTGGACACCTTCTGAGCCGGAGTCAATTAAAAAGATGATTATAGGTTTTGAACACCTCGACATATGTGATGAAAAGGTCCAAAGGTTATAATTCAGCAACTTCTATTTGCATACTGTAATAATGCAAAAATAGTTTTGAGTGGTTGAAACACCTTTATCTCAACAAATCCTCCAAGTTTTACTTTCTTTAAAGAAACAGACACCTCAAGAATACAAATCAAATTCTTGAAAGTTATTTAACAAATCATCCCATTTGACTAGTTGTTGTATGATTTGATTAATAGAGTTGAAGCTCATTTCACTAATAGTTATACGCCAAAAGTTTTGTTTTTTCTAGACAAGATATTATGTTTCTCAAATGATCATTCAAATACTCAATATAGGATGCAATTTATAAGTACTTTGTACAACAATAGAAGGCCTAACAAGTATAAGATAACTCCAAGTTTCATTTATGTGTCAGTCTTACATCATTCACATTTTACATGAGTCGAAGATTGTATTTGTAGGAATTATGTGATATAATTGTAACTCACTTTTATAGTTTGTCGAGGAATGTTTGATCACATTTCAAATTTGTGGAATCAGTATTTCCTAATTGTCCTTAGCTAATCAAGTACGCTCATTTCTTAGCCCTCTATTCTTGACCTCGGAGACCAACTACAAAATTACTTTCTTAGACTGGTTACATCCCACATGTAAATCAAACATAAATCTAAGACCTTAAGATAAAGTAATTCCATTGCTTACAACTTTTAAACATGCATAAATATAATTTCCTAGTGGAAACTCCCTTTTATGCTAAACAATGCCAGCAAATTAACATTCATGTGATTGGGTGATTTTGTGAAACCCAGAAGTGAAAAAGTAGACAGACTTACAAGATTTACAAAAATCAGAATTTTTATGTATTACCTTTAATCTAGGAGGTATAAGAATGATAAGAAAACTAGGCTCGTTCTTTAATTATCGGTTTTTCCAAGCTAATGTGTGCTTCATCACGAGGCACTGTCCAAACATAAAGATCTTACTCTAAGGTTGTTTTTTTCTTTGGTTCTTCTACAAATTCCAAAGTAATTAGAAGCACCACACAAAGAGTTCATTCATTAATAACCCACAAAAGTCAGGTAGTTTTGTTTATTGAAAGATCATTTCATTTCAAATAGAAAGTACATATACTCAAACATTATCAAGACTTCCCAACTTCAATATATATAATTAAATCAGACATCTGAGAGTAGAATGCCCATTTTCCATTTGAAGTGGATCCTCATATACTACAAAATTCTCACTAGCATCACAAAAATAATTTTAAATAACATTTATGTCACCCTTAATGAATATAAGCCAATTTACATCTATTTAATAAGACAGGATATTTCAAGGATGCACTTCAAGAATCTCAGCCCCAATTGAGGTTGAAATGATGAGAAAGGTTTGTCAATATCGATATTTGATTTTCTTGTCTTTGACTTTAATGGTGAGTGAGGTTTTTCCATAAGATACATGAAGGTTGATTGGTATCTTACTCAAAATGGTTGGAGCTCACATAAAATTCTAGTGGTTCCATTTGTTAATTAAAATGTCAAACTCATGAAGTCATAGTCTTATTAATACTAACTATCCAAATAGAGCATTTGTGTGTGGTGAGTCCTTTCAAGGTAGTATGCATCAAAACCAATAGTCCAAACATGGTCAATCATTATGGGTATCGGGGGGTTAACACTGTAAGTTTGGAACAAGTCTTATCCATGGTATATGAGGGTGCTTGAGGTGTGAAGATTGTTCTTAGTTTTCTCCAAGTCATATCCATGTTACACACACTAGCGGAAACAAGCATCAAACACGGTGATTTGATTCTTTACTAATATGAGCCCCTTTTCTAAGCATGTCTTGTATTAAAAAAGCATTTTAGACATAAAGCGCTATAGGTACGAAAGTGTGTTATTTTCTCTATGAAGAATGGGTCATTCATGAAGAAAATTTTAGTGTTCCATATAGCTCGTGATTGATCCATTTATCCTCACGAAGTGTTTTGAAAGCAAGTTATGTATGTTTGATGTACATCTGAAGTGAAGAAATGGGATTAATGTTACATTGAAAGTTTGAAAATATTTTTATTCACATGTATACAAGATCTTTTGGTGATGGTGAAGGTATTGGTCTTTGAGAACTATGAGGAGACCTTTGAAAGAGTCCAACTTTGAGAAATTTGGAGCTCTCTGAAGAAAGTTTATGATATTCAGAATTTTTAAATTAGGTGAAAATGAGAAATCTGAGCAATTAAGAAGACATAGTCGAAATGGAAGAACACGGTCAAAATCTTAAGATGGATGAGACCGAGGAGTACATGATTTTTCTTCAAAAGATAACAATAATGGACACGTGTTGGCATTATTCATTTTCTAAAGCTATTGTCCTAATGGACCCAGTACCTGGAATGAAGTAAGATTTATAGCATTTTGAGTTTGCCCCAAGAATGCAAAGAAAATTCCTATTTTGATGCGTGGAGCCTCAGATTGGATCATTTTTGAGATCTGACATAGAAGTAACATTTACATTGTTTGAAATCATTAAGTTCATAGAGCTATCTGAACATTAAGGTTTGTATTCATGGATTCTATATCACTGAATATTTCATGTTTTAAACATGGAGCATCCACTATTAGATTATGTGTCTGATATGCATGAATAGTGCAGTGGTTAAGAAAATCTTAACAATCTTAGAAAAATGTGGAGTCTTCTATTGGTTTTAGCTTTATGCACATATGATAACCCTAACACCACATAATGTACATGGGAATAAAAAAATTGGTTACATTTTTGCCGATATGACAATCCTGGAAACACCATTTGAGGTATCTAGTGGAGCTATTTATTGGTCTACCACAAGCATTCGCGATCGAAATGGTAATTGACACCAAAAGGTCATGTAGATTTACATGATTTTGGAATGACTCGCACAAATAGACAAATGCAACACCAAAAGGAGTGTGTTGGATCTATTTTATCAACAAAAATGATCACTTCGTGATTAGAAAATAATGACACCAAAAGGGTGCGTGTAGCTATTTGATTGGTTTAAGCTTCACATTTTAACAAATCCCTTGTAATTTAAAAGTGAATTGATCAAGCAAAAGTGAAATTTTCATTTTTGTGTTTCACGACAAGACAACAAAGTCAACATACAAAGAGAAACATTAACTGGAATAAGGCAAGGGTGGCGAAATATTTTGACAGTAAAATGTTAAGAACAAACATGTTCGAATATTTTGATGAATGGTTAGCTTATTCTATGACCATGGTGGCAATCTATTGTGGAAGTTGAAAATGATTGAAACCTTAATTTTATTCAATGAAAAATTCAAAAATTGAGTTTGTCATCATGAAAAGGAAGTAATCTCAGGTGTTGCAAAATAAATCAAGTTGATTCATCTTGAAATGAAGAATATTCATGTCAGAATTTGTCTCGATTAGAAAGTCGTCAAGAAGCTCAAAAGTCATGGAACATGAAACATCATTCTTTGAAGTGAAGGAGCTCATGGAGAAGTTCCAAAAGGTTTGAATGAAGTACCTAAAAAAAGTGTCATTTTTCCACCTACAAACATGAAGTTATGTGAAGGAAGAATAGTCATGTGAAGAGTCATTAAACATGAAACGTCAAGAGTCATGTTTAGGAGTTTGTTTGTTTATTTAAGCTCAATATAAAATTTAGCATGAGGGACACTTCTATGTCGAGCTAAAATGTTGTTGTCAAATGTAGATTTGTGTTGAAGCCTTGGACAAGAACCAGGTCAATTTTATTTGAACTGAAAGAGTTGTAATGCAGTAGAAAAGTTAAAGAGAGTTCATTATATGGCATGATTCTGATCAATGGAAGTATGGATTCCTACTTATTCTGATGTCCTGAAGCCATGAAAAATAATAAAGGATAGGAGAAGACAAGTGAGATGATTGAAGTGGTCATTAGTGTCCCTCAAGGTTGTGGAAGATAACTATAGATAAAAGTGATGAGTAAACCTTTGTAAAAAAAGTCTAAGTCAGTATTGGCTTACATATAGGAGTTGAAGCCTGCATTATATGTGTTCAATACGGTGATTACAGAAAGATTGGATCGGTTACAATGTTCCCAAATTTGGGGTTGTTCCCAAAGCTCTGCAAAATTGAAGCTTATCAAAGATTGAGTAAAGTTCCTTAGTTAAATTTCAGGGAGGTGTAGCTCCAAGGTTGAAAAGCTCAACCATGAAATCATTGGTGTGTTAGGACATCTATCAAAGCTATTTTACGGTTTGAAGTGGGTTTTGTCCTAGATGGGTTTCCCAGTTTTATTTAACTCATGGAATTAGATCTAATTTTAGTATTAAAGTAGATCTATTGATTGTAATTGCATGGCTAAGTGCCCTAAGTTTGTATAAGGTATTTATAAGCTAGAAAGCTAGGGTTAGAAGAGAGAGTTAATGATTATTGTGAAAATAATTGTGAGAGAGAATTCTTGGAGAAGAAGGAGAAGCTTGAGAGAAAGAAAGTACTGTACATCGTGAGAGGTGTGGAAGATTGTAAATCTTCATCAAGTATATCTTTGAAAGCTTTGGATAATAGATTGGCTTGTTTCTTGGTGGATGTAGCCCACATTGGGTGAACCACGTTAAATATGGTGTTGATTTATATCTCTTGTTTTGTATATTTCTTCTGGTAGAATATCCACTTTTATTGCATGTATGCTTAGATATGATATATTATCTATACAACCTTGTGCTAACCCCAACAATTGGTATCAGAGCTTTGTTTGAGGGTTTTGTGTGTTGACAAATTTACTCACAGAGGGTTTTCTGATTGAGTGGGAGCTACAACAATGGCAAGAAGAAAACAAATACAAGGTAGAGAAGTTTGACGACCTGAAATTATCAATTATGGAAGATGCAGATTGAGGATTATCTGTATCAAAGAGATTTGTACTTACCATTGGATGAAAAGTCTAGACCTACGAAGATGACTGATGAAGAATGGAAGATTCTTGACAAAAAGGCTTTGGGATCTATAAGATTGAGCCGAAACATCTGTGGCTTCTAATATTACAGAAGTGACATCTACAATAGAGTTAATGAAATCTCTTGCTAATTTATATGAAAAACCTAGTGCTTCAAATAAAGTTTATTTGATGAAGAAACTATTTAGTTCTAAGATGCATGAAGGTGGATCTGCATCTAGTCATTTGAATGATTTCGATCTATTGTAAATCAAGTTAAAATTGGTTGATATTCCATTTGATGATGAAGTGAAAGCACTCTTATTCTTATGTTCTTTTGCCTGATAGTTGGGATAACTTGGTAATGGTTGTTAGTAATACAACATCTGCTAATAATATTTTGAAGTTTGATGATGTGGTTAGTATAATCTTGAATGAAGAAATTTGTAGGAAAAGTACAAAGGAATCATCATCTGGGAATGCTTTTGAATGTAGAAAAGTAGAGAGGAAGAAGGAGAGATCCAAGAGTAAGAATAATGGGAAATCAAAGTCAAGGAATGACAGATCTAAATCCAGAGGTAAGGGAATTACCTGTTGGAATTGTGGAAAGAAAGGACATGCAAAGAAAGATTGTTGGTCAAAGGATAAAGAGAACCAACACCCAAAAAAGGTAAAGAGGAAAATATTATAGTAGAGGTAATGCAAGATGCTCTTATTCTTTCTTTGGATAATAGAATAGAATCATGGGTTTTAGATTCAAGAGCTTCTTTCCATGCAACCCCTAATAAGGGTTATTTCAGAAATTATGTCCAGGAAATTTTGGGCATGTTTATTTGGGTGATGATGAACCTTGCAGTATTACTGGTAAAGGGGAAGTTCATCTAAAATTGTAGAATGGAAATACATGGGTATTGAAAGATGTGAGGCATGTTCCAAGCCTCAAGAGGAATCTTATTTTTGCAGTAGGGAAACTAGGTGAAGTTGGTTGCATGGTTACATTCACAACAGACTCTTGGAAAGTCACCAAGGGTGCCTTTGTTGTGGCAAGAGGCAAGAAGGTAGGAACGTTATATTTATCTACATGTGTTACTGATTCATTTTTTGTGTTATCTACTTCAGATTTAGATATGCATGCATGTGGCATAATCGGTTGGGCCATATGAGTCAAAAAGGAATGCAAATCTTAAAGGCTAAGGGTAAGTTATCATATTTGAAAGATTTAGATCTTGATTTTGTGAGCATTGTGTCTTTGGAAAGAAAAAGAGAGTGAGATTTCTCAAAGTTGGGGCAACTAAGAAGGAGCAAAATTGGAGCTTGTACACTCAGATGTGTGGGGACCAACCTAGGTAGCTTCTCATGGAGGATCCCAAGTATTATGTTACTTTCATTGATGATGCTACAAGAAAGGTATGGGTTTATTGTATTAAACATAAATATGATGTTTTTGAGACTTTTAAAAGATGGAAAGCCCTTGTTGAGAATGAATCAAATTCAAAGTTAAAGTGCCTTAGATCTGACAATGGTGGTGAATATGTAGAAAAGGATTTCAATGATTATTGTTCAATGAATGGAATACATAGAGAAAGGATGGTTCCAAGAACACCACAAGAGAATGGTGTTGCAGAAAGAATGAACAAGACAATCATGGAATGTGCTAGAAGTATGAGGATACATGTTGGATTGCCCTTGTAGTTTTGGGTAGAAAATAGTTGATACAATGGTTTATTTGATTAACCGTGGGCCTTCAAGTTCACTAGATGGAGGAATACCAGAGGAAGCTTGGACCGGAAAAGAGGTAGATCTTTCTTTTCTTAAAGTTTTTGGTTTGAAGATTTTGTGCATATTGATAAGGAAAATAGAAAAAGTTGGATGCAAAATCCAAGAGATGCACTTTCATCATTGGTTATGGATCTGGTGATTTGGATTCCATTTTTGAGATTTAGAGAATTCTAAAATTATTAGAGTCGTGACATTGAATGGAATGAAAAGAGAATGTACAGGATCAAATTTTGGTACCCAAGGATGAACCAATTGAGAGTTTTTGTGAATGAAAATGAACTCTCGGATTTAAAACTCATACCTACAGTGGTTACATAAGAATCGATGTCGGTTGACCCTGACCCAACATGGTCAACCTGAACCGTATCGGTTATAGTAAGAGCAAACCGACATCGTTAGCAAATCAACATCGGCTACAGTGACCAGGTTGACGCACATCACCGTCAAAATTGGAAACAAATGTCCAGAGGTCCGAATGAGCCTGGTACCCCAAACTCTGTGAGAAGGTCACAAAGGGTAAGTAAACCTCAAAAAGATTTACACCTTCTCTATCTTATTTATTATTGATTGATAATGGTGAACCAAAAGTTTTGAAGAAGCAATGTAGGATGAGACCCACATTCAGTGGGAGCATGACATGGATGAGGAGATGGACTCCTTGGAACAAAACCAGACTTGGGATTTGGTTAAGTTGTCAACAGTAAGAGGACATTGCAAACAAATGGGTTTACAGGATCAAGGAAGAAGAGGGTGGACAGAAAAGAAAAAGGTACAAGGCAAGGCTTGTAGTAAAGGATTGCACAAAAAGTAAGTATTGACTTTGGTGAAATATTTTCTCCTGTTGTTAAAATGACTTCCATATGTATTGTATTGAGTTTAGTTGCAGTAGATGATTTGCATTTAGAGAAACTAGATGTGAAGATGACTTTCCTTCATGGTGATTTGGATGAAGAGATTTATATGCAGCAACCGCTTGGGTATGAAGTCAAGGGTAAGGAGAAATTAGTGTGTAGGTTGAAAAAGAGCCTATATGGGCTCAAGCAAGCTCCAAGGCAATGGTACATGAGGTTTGATAGTTTCATGCATGAGCATGGTTACTTGAGATGTGAATCTGACCATTGTGTTTATTTCAAGAAGCTTGAAAATGGGAGCTATATTATTTTGTTATTGTATGTGGATGATATGCTTATTATAGGATCTAGTATGTAGACATTGGTGAGCTTAAGGAAAGCTAGCTCACACATTTTCTATGAAGGATTTAGGAGCTGCAAAAAGAATCCTTGGCATGCAAATACACATAGAGACAAGAAGAACAAGAAATTGTATTTGTCTCAGGAGGATTATATCTACAAGGTGTTAGAAAGGTTTAAAATGTAGAATTCAAAACCTGTAAGTACACCTATGGCTGGACACTTCAAATTGAGAAAAGATCAGTGTCCTTCATCACATGAGGAGGTCAAATACATGACACGAGTACCATATGCTTCAGCAGTTGGGAGTCTCATGTATGTTATGGTTTGTACCAGACCAGAACATGCACACAAAGTGGGAGTTATGAGTAGATTTATGGCCAATCCAGTAAAGAGCATTGGAAAAAGTCCAATGGATACTCATGTATTTGAGAGGGACATCTAGCATGTAGTTATGCTATGGAGGTTTAGATATTTCTTTATGTGGCTATGTTGATTTGGATATGGCTGGAGATCTGGATGGTAGAAGGAGCACTACTAGATATATTTTCACAATAGGTGGGATGACAGTTAGCTGGATATCAAGATTGCAGAAGGTTGTGGCTTTTCTACTATAGAGGTAGAGTATGTTGCAGCTACAGAGGCTAGCAAAGAGATGATATGGATGAGCAGGTTCATGGAAGAGTTGGGAAAGGAGCAAGATGATTGCAAATTGTTCAGTGATAATCAGAGTGTAATTCATTTGGAAAAGAACTCAATGTTTCATTCTAGAATGAAACACATTCAGTTGAGATATCACTTCATACGACAGGTATTGGAGGATGGGAAGCTGAAACTGGAGAAGATTCATATGAGTGAAAACCCATGGATATGCTAATGAAGCCATTAGCAAAAGAGAAGTTGGAGCTACACTCCACTTTGTTGGTCTTCGAGTTTGAGACTTGAAGAGGAAGAAACAAAGCTAAGGAAAGGATCCAAGAATGACGTTGTACATGTATAGTGTAGTAATTTATCTCCAAGTGGGAGATTGTTGAGATGTGGAGCTCAATTACTTCATTTTAGCATGTATATATCAACTTGCTGGAAAACACAATAATAATCGGCAACATCGTTATGAAGGGACCGACATCGGTCACCTATGACCTGACATCATCGTCAAAGAAAGTAGAACCGACATCGTTAGGGCTAACCGACATCGGTTACTGTGTGTGAGTGTTTTATTTAACTCACATGGGAATTAGATCTAATTTTAGTATTAAAGTAGATCTATTGATTGTAATTGCATGGCTAAGTGCCCTAAGTTTGTATAAGGTATTTATAAGCTAGAAAGCTAGGGTTAGAAGAGAGAGTTAATGATTATTGTGAAAATAATTGTGAGAGAATTGAGAGAGAGAATTTGTACATCATGAGAGAAGAAGGAAAGCTTCATGAGAGAAAGAAAGTATTGATATCTCTTGTTTTGTATATTTCTTCTGGTAGAATATCCACTTTTATCGCATGTATGCTTAGATTTGATATTTACAAAACAAGGTCAACTAGACATTTGAGAAACAACTGGGTTGAGAGTGAACACTTCACGTGATTAAGAAAAGGTACATGTATAGAGTTTATTTTCTCATTTCAGGGTTTATAGAGATATTTTACGCCTCATTGAAAACAAATTTTATTTAGATTTTACAAGCTCAATGGAGTAGTCTGAGGCCCATTTTAACATTCAAGTTTAAATCGCCAAATGTGTGGTTAAAAGTAATTGAGTGTGATATCAATTTGCAAACAAAACCACCCACGAGGAAAACAGCAACATTTACATGCATGGTTACTAGTATGGTTTCATACAAAGAAAGTGGAGGCAAAATTTTCTATAAAAATGTATATCTACATTTCATTCAGAAAAGTTATTTTTCTTTATCTTAATTTCCATTTCATGTCTTGAAGTTATTTTCCTTTATATTGATTTACAACTCCATTTAAATTAAGAAAACAATTAAGCCATCAAAATCATGCAAGATAGGGTAAGAGATAAATGCATTGAGGCCATACTTGGTAGTACCCAAACCAATGATATGAGCTAACCCATTGCAACAATCCACATTCACGATAGGGTAAGATGACCATTCCAAAATACCACCACAATTCCAACTCGAACCTTTTAAAATAGTGAGTTAAAACACCAAGAAAACTCGATAAGGCAAACATTCTCCTTCCATACCAAACAACAAGAACAATTCCATAACCATGCCAAGAGCATTCATCCCAAAAACTATAAAGACTGGCGCGAAGTAAAACCAGCCAATTCCACCATCATGACATTACGCTCAATGAGGCATTTTATAAAACAATTCGATGCATTGAGCATGCCTCCACATTTTTTCTGACCATCTGCTGAGTGTACTTTAAATGAAACTAATTAAGAACTCTTTTTCCACGGTCTTTTCAAAAATTTGTTTTGTGCGCATCCAACACTCAATGATGTCCATGAAACCACATACACTTTCACGCATTTTATCAAATAGTTCACGTGCATTTGTGTAGGCTATTTCACATTTGCATACATGTCTAATTAGCAACTTGACATGACACATTTTAACTATTTTAGCTTCCATTAAAGTGCTTGATGGGTGTCCAGGCGTTGTTCTAATTTTCCCATCTTGGCATAAGGTGTGGTAAGATAAAGTGAAGTTAAGGGGGTATGGATTCAATGATCTTGAGAATTTTGTTTTAAGGGTTTCCAATGTAGTTTTAACAAAACAAAACTCCGCTATATCCCAAAATCATTTCAGTCCGAGTACTCCATTTCTTCAACCATTTTATCAAATGCGGATTGCTACATCATCATGAGAGCCATGCTAATCATCTCTATCTCGTTCAGATTTGTCGGATAGTTTGAGTTCCCTACGTATTCTCCCATGTTTTGTTAATCTACCTAAGGCACTTAATTACTACATGCATGACAAAAATTCTCCTTTTAATATATCTATATCTATATCTATATATGCACACGTCCATACTTGTCTGGATGTTTCTCCTTTCGCACAGATCGAAAGAATGGTGACGAGTTTGTGGAATTTAACATCCACACTGTGCCAAAACGCTTGGTGAATATCACGTTGCTTTGGGCATCTAAAATTTTCGAGTCCACTCATGCCTTAAATTTCTATTTGTTTGGAGTTTCGAACGCCTTTTCAAGAAAACACATTTTTACAAGTCTAGAATGTGGAGGTATGGACACACCTTTCAATACATTTGCTTCCACGTTTGCCTACACATTACTGGGCGATTGTAGCCAAAACTTTCCCTCGAACAAAGCTTGAGGATGTCCATGTCTTCTGGAAGCTCCGTTTTAACACGGCCACGGAAGCATGCAAGGAAAGAGGCGACTAGTCAGATTGGAGCCTGTTTCTTGCCTTTGGTGAAACAACAACACATTGTCTAGAAGATGACCTTCCCTCCTCCAAGGATCTCATTCTTCTTACGTTTAAAGCACCATGCGAGACCATCCACTATAGGTTTACATGCAAGAATATGGTACTTTGAACTTCCTCAAGCTAGCAAGGCACAATAACTGCAACAGATGACCAAAAAAAAACATTCCTCTCACCAAATCCTTCTCATACGCGTTTAACCACACAAAGACCAAAAATTCCCAAAATCCTTTTCACGCACAAGCCTCACATTTACCCAAAATTCATTAAATCTTTCTTGGTAATAGTTTGGCACAAGCCTCAAGAATTTGGAGGAGTTTTGGAAAGTTAAGAATATTGGATAATATAAATATTTCATTTTCGCTTTGTTCTTTACATTTTAAATTTCAAAATATTATATTATTTATTATTTTAAATTTGCCCAAACCATAACCACAACAGCTCCCCGTTAAGGCATTTACCTTAACACATAATTAACTTTATTTGAAGGTTATGTGATTGGCTTTATTATTATTTGTAATATAATCTTAGTTAGATCAACATTAACGTAATAAAATATATATACATATTTCAAACTCAAACATCGAAAATGTTCTAGAGTTGAATGAATTGCAAGAATAACGACATTACCACAAAAATCGAAGACACGATGACACTCCAAGGGCTCTAAAGGTTTAGTCTGCATAAGTACAACTTAAACTTATCCTTATCATTTTCTAATCTCATATGTTTAATTTCTTTTATTGCTATTTTTAATTTACGATTGCTCAATGAGACCAAAATAACAACCCAACATAAGGGTTTTTCAACAATCCGTGCGGCAACCGTCAAGACTAGAACAAGGGGAAATTTCTACAACCGGAGGGGCACTACATGTGGCTTAGGCTAGCCAAGACAACCAAATGGTCGACTATGAGCGTAAGAAAACAAAATTTTATTTAAATTGTAAAAGTGTGCAAAAGGTTTTAAACAATAAATAAAGAAATACCCATATGGGGTGGGTTCAAGAGATAAAGATTTTTGAGGTCGTATTTTGCTTGATCTTTTGCATTTGGCTTTGATGAAGCTATTTGTATTAGCAAATTCCTCTTTTATTTGCCTCCAATATGGAATTAGATTCCGCCAAGTAATTCTTTTAAATCTTTGTTTTTGATCTTTGTAATGAATAAGGCGTCGTGTTTGAGAATGTTGAATTAGAGCTTAGATAAGATGGTGTAGGGTCGAGGTAGTTTGTGTGGAGCTCAATCTAGAGGATTTCAACGCCAATGCCAAACAATGTTTCCACCGTAACTTGGATGAACATGGAGTAGAGTCTAGAGATCACATTTGCATGTGATTAGAGTGTAGCTTGGGCTATAAGGAGCTAGGTTGAGAGAATGGATGCATTTGTAGAGCCACAAACCACCTTTGAAATGGAGTACTATGTAGGCTGAGGAAAAATTGGATGTAGCTCAAAGTGTTGGTCTACGTGGGGCTCGATTCAAGAGGAGCTTTCAAACAAGATACAAGAGCTTGCTAGCAGCTTGAGACATGTGGTGCAAACAATAGATTGCCAAACAAATCCGTTGAGCTCTCCAAGTCGCTTGCAACTCGAGCTCAACTCGAACTTAGGTGCCACTCTACTTCAACTTGTCATTGTGTCATTGTGGAGCTTTGTAGTGCAAGTCTACAACTTGCCCCCAATGCATGCAAAGGCCTTTGCAACTCTGCATAGAGATCTATGCAATGCAACTCAAGACCTCTACAAGGAGATCTATAAGAGCTTGAGTACCTTTTGGATCTCAAAGCAACTATATTTTGTAAAAATAGATTTTTGTAATAAACCAACATGCTCCTACCTACTTGCGGGAGAATTTTTTTTTTTTTTGAAACAAATTTTGATGTAAATTGGTGCAAGGGATGCGGCTGGATTGGACTAAGAGTGAGGGTGCCTTGGGGCTCTTCCTCTTGGCAAATTTCTCTGAACCTCCTAAACTCCCCAAATACACACCAAGTTAGATTTGTGTACTATAATCCAAATTTGATACCAAATGATAAAAATAGAAGATCACACATATGTTGCACAACACAAATTTGAAGATTATAATGACAAAAAATATGTTGCAATATTTAGAGATATTGGACAACACAGTTACAAGACGATTACAACATTATAACAACTTAACAAGTATCAAAACTTACCCAAAATAGAATGAAAAGATTCACAAATACAATGACTTAATAAAACCTAAAATAGAATAACACAATATCCTTGTGCAAGTGAAAAACTACTACTAATGACTCCTAATCAACACACTAATTAAATGTTCTTAATAGAGCATAATGATGAAATAACTATAGAATAATAACACTAATTTATTATTTCTATTATATTTTATCATTTGTTGTTTTATCAATAGGATTAATTTTTGAATCGAGTGAGTGTGTGGAGGGTGGATTGGACTTACCCTTCTCATCGAACTCAACATCCCTACTTACATATATTTTCCTAGTTTTTGGATCCATTAGTTGGTAACCCATTGAATCTTCACTATACCCTAAAAAGATGTATGTCATGTATTTTTTATCAAATTTCTTTCTCTTCTTTTTAGGGACATACTTGTGTGCCTTAAATCCAAAAACACCAAGATGATCTATTGAGGGTTTATGGCCTATCCAAGCTTCTTCTAGAATCACTCCATCAAGATTTGCAATGGGTGACCTATTCAACAAGTCAAATGTTGTGCGCGATTTTACCAATATGTTTGTTCTAAACCTGAATATTTAATCATAAATGCATCATTTCTAAGATAGTGCGGTTCCAACTTTTGGTAACACCATTTTGGCACTTATTAGTGGGTGCAATCAACTATCGAAAAAACCACATTTAAAAAAATCAAGACCACCCGCCTCCCCCAATTTGAGAAGAACATTTTAATTTTACATCTAATTTTGATTTTTACAAAGGATCTGAATTCTCTGAGAGTTTGAAAGGATTGTTCCTTTTTCTTTAGACAATATACCCACATTTTGCGTGAGTAATCATCGATAGAGAGTTGAAAATATTAAAACCCATGTGACTTGGTCACATGGCTCCACATAGATCGATATGCACCAGATCTCATTTTACTATGATCATAAGATACTACACTTGCGCCAATTGATGTTATAAGTTGTTTGCTTGCTAGATAAGCGAGGCATATATCTATATTATTATTTAGTGAAGGAATCCCTCTCACCATGTTATGACGGCTTACTGAAACCATGTATCCAAAACTCATGTTCCTATATATTCGATGCCACAAAGTTGTGTTTGAATCCTTGGAAATAAGTGTCTAATTGTTCTTCTAAACAAAATCAAGGTGGAACATCTTCCCTACTCCAGATGCTCATGCAACAATCTTCTAGCTCTTTGATTTATTCCTTATGATACACATCTTATTACCTCCTTTGCAGTCAAAATCAACTTTGAGGTTCTATTTTAATAGTTGACTGAAAGAGAAGATTTAACGCGAGTCCTAGAACATATAAGATTTCATTGATTTTGTGGTCATTTTTACCAAGTGGCGAGGAGATGTAACCAATGCCCCAAAGAGACATAGTTTCTTTTAGGTGTATGATTTAAATTGTATAACCAATCTTATCTTTCCGTCAGTAGTGAGTTTCACTCGAGTCAATAAACTATATAGAACTTTGTGATGTTGATTCCTCTTGAGTTTTTGAAACATATAAAAAGTCCACATCTAAGGATTTTTCTTCTTCTTCATCATTGTTTCCTTCTTGTTTTTTCTTTTTCCAGTTTCCTTTCTTCTTACCTTGTCCTTTTATTTTTTTATCCTTGTGATCAATGTATTGGGCTTCTTGTTGTTAAATTAGCATGTATGAATTCATTGTACCAATGATCTTTCAAGTCTTGGCAATTCTTTCCTCAAATCAGCTAGACCTTTTCTTGTTTGTTCCTTGTTGATTTTGCTAAATACTCTACTCATGGGGGCAGAGGCGTGGGGTTGTTTCAAGGCTTCTTGGGCCTCTTACCCTTATGTTAATGTGAAGAAAGATCATGTTCCTTTTCTTCCTGGTTGTGTGCGTGTATTTTTCTTGTTTGCAACATGTTGTTCAACTCTTCAAATGTTGGTTTCGTTTAATGACATTCAATATAGTAAAAAAACTCTATAGGAGGCGGGTAGTGCACTCAAGACAATTGATACAAGAGAGTCATATGTCATCGGCTCACCTAATACTTGGAGTGGGGCCCTTAAATTTACAAGACATCTTAGGCTTCAACTTTTTCACCCGCCTTTAACTTGAGACAATAAAGTTGACTTTGTATGTGGAGGATTATATTCTAATTTTTGGCCTCATACACTATATTGAGATTATCCCAAACTTTCTTAGTTGTTTTAACATAATAGATATGGGGTTGTACCTCATCTAATAGCCTGGACATAATTATGAACTTAGCCTTTTGATTTTCTTTTTCAAACTTACGTTGTTGGTTAATGTTAGTAGCATGTTAGGTGTAGGTGCCTTGAACAATTGGTTAAGTGTCCTTAAATTCTAGATGTGTATTTACTTTGGTTTTCCATGTGATATAATTGCCCCCACATACTAGATGAGAGTCTGACATAAAGAATTTTGGGACATTTGCGGCCATTTGCACAAAGTTTGGGAAATGGATTGGTTCCTTATCACTTCAAATAGGTTCCCTTTTCTATATATTATTAATCCAATATGCCAAACTTTTGATATACACACCCTTCCTATATACTCATCGCACGTAAAAGAAGCTCGTCCTTATATATACCGTCAATAGGAGAAAAAGATGTTAAAATATGGGAGAGTAGAGCGATCAAGGTACAACGACAATACTAAAAATGATTGGTACAATCAATGACACTCGCTTAGCGAATAAACTAACTATCAAGATTTGTGTCGAAAAACCATTGCGAATAGGAAACAAAGCAATGGTTTGTGATCAAAAATATGTACCGTATAATTCGGAAATTTAAAGGGTCGATGCCACAAATTTCATTGTTGAAACTATATTAGGTTGTGGATATAATAGATCAAACACAGTGACCTTACCTCGTAAATGTGATCTAGAGGCATCACTTATACTAAACATTGTGAATTGAGATTTAAAATCATGTTGTTTTGTTTTCAATTTTGCAATTTTAAAGTTTACTATCGACAATGTACAATTTTCAATTTATGGAAAAGAGATTGTGTTAAGAGAAAAAAATTTGCACCCCCATAACCCCAATTTCAAGAAAAAGGGAATATTCGCCACCTTTTATTTTTTGAAAAAAAAATCGTTGTCTAAAAACATATTTTCTCATTTTTAAAAAAATTTCCCATTTTTTTTTGATAAAATTTACAAGGCTTTGGGAATTCCTTATCAAAATCCCATCAAGCTATATAGCATGTTGAAAACGCATCGAATTACTTTTTATTTTAAGTTTAAAAACTCGAGTTTTGTTCTTAAAAAATATGAACTTTTACTGAGCTCGGAAGTGAAGGCACAACAAGGGCTCGAGGTAGTTTAGGGTTTGAACATCGAGTTTAGGGTTGCTAATGCCAAGTCAAAGTGAGTTGGGATACACCGCAAAAGGGAGATGTTGACACCACCATGAGTTGGGGGAACAAATTTACAAGGATGGAGGGCATGAGCTCATGATGGGGCCAAGTCGAGAGCTATGCGTGGTGAGCTCGAAGTGCCGATCCGAGATGAGATTTAGTTAACCAATCGAGTCAATGCAAGTCAAGGTGAGTTGGATGTTATGAAGGGTCTAAGTGCAGACCTCAATGCAACTCCATCCGGTGGAGCCGGTGACCAATATAGTATAGGCAGAGTTTGAGTTGGGCATTGAGCTTCTCATATGTTGGAATGCAATGTAACTTAAATGTAGAAATAGATGTTGACTAAATGCAACACAACTCTAATGTAGGGGGTTCTACAAGTTGAATGGAGATTGAACAAAAAGCACAATGACATTGGGCTCCTCTTCCTTTTTCTCATTTCGAATTCTCCTTCCCTCTCCATGTTTGATCACAAATGAAGTTGGAAAAAATATCACAACACTTTTTTTCTAATATAAACATGATCATTAAAGACAATAGAATAGGTTGTAATATTTACAAATAGTGCACACCCAAATTAAGTCCCTAGAAATTAGAACCAAATTATTAAAAATAAAGTAATTGGAACCACCATCCTAACAATAGACAAGATTAAAAATGGAACATAATTAACCTAACCAACTTGATATTAATTGTGTATTATTTACTAACTTATATTAGTTTATTATATATGGGAATAAACCACCAACATAGTCTAATCTAACAATTTATACATGTCATTTGACCTCCAAATGTATTGGTTGGTCATTATGTGCCACATGAACCTAAAATGCATTTTTCCATCATTGTGCACCACATGGCCCTAAAATGCATTATTATGTCATTGTTCACTATGCAACCTGAAATGCATCAATGGTCGATATATGCCATGTGTACACATATACATTGGTTAAGTGTCTCTCAACATTCGAACCTGTTCTAGATTAGTCAACTAATTTGTACCTTAAAAACATGGTGTAAACACATCCATAGTGTGGATTTGTTGGCTTCTATATGAAATTTGCACTCTAAATGTATTGGTGGTCATTGTGACCCTAAAGTGTATTATTTTTATTGTGCACCATAGAACCTGAAATGCATTGTTAGTCAATTTTTTGTGATCCATAATTACTATAAATATTCCACATCCAATTCATCAATATAAGTGTTATATTCAATCTCCCTGCCAATACTTGATTTTTAGCGTGATGTTCTAGTCATGTATTGTCAAAACAATTATTAGTTATGCTCATAATTGTATTGGAAGTGCTAAAAGGTAAGGTAAATGTGGGAATCAAGATGGAAGAAAGTAAACTACTACAAACATGCAAAAATAGAGATGTAAAACACAAGGTTACCCTAAGGAAACCCAATACAAGAAAAGCTCTAAAAGAGTGAGGGCCTTCCTCCTCTTTTCCACTATTTTCTTACAATGTAATTACATGTATTTTGCTTCTAGATTCCTTTATGAGCATCCTTTATAATGATAATATGCTTAATCCACATGTACATCTTTGAAACTTGTTGCAACTCACATTCCACTACACACTTCAACATCCCAACCACATACAACCAAAGAACTATTAATAATCAAAATTTCATACATAACACTACCCTCACGAGCTTATTTATGTGTGTTTACATTATGCAAAGATTGAACAAGAAGTGGAAAAGATAGAATGGAAGAGACAACATTTACCATTGTTCCCTTGCCTTCTTCTAGGCCTAGTGCAAAACTGCCAATTTCTACAAGGTAAAAACTTTGTTTCCTTTACCAATAGTTTCAAAATATTTGCATGCATAAATCGATAGTTACACAACCACTAGAGACGTTGAGAGACTATTGCCCTAAAATATCGAAAATTGCACAAATGCCGCATATGTTTAACAACATTTTGCAAACCTGTTATGCATTAATCATGAGCCTAACATACATTAGTCTCCAAGCGTGCACCAAAGCACTTAAAGAAAAGTCAAATTTTATGCATTTCTTTCATTGTACTTTTAGGCTTGGTTATGTTTTATCTTGGGTTAAGTCTTTCTATATACACTAATCGTGATAAGATTTTTTCAGTTTTAGCAATTTCACCTGAGGCACAATGGACACACTGATAGTGTAAGATAAGGAAAATGCCATCAAAGCAAAGGTCACCTGAATGCAAAAAGACGGGGGTGGAAAACAACATATAACAAAACCAACAATTTGAAAAGGGAAACAAATCTATATGAACTGGAACAACAAGATGTTGTCATGGTTGAAGAAAAAAAAAAGATAGATAAGGACTACATGGAATATCCTAATCTACTGTGAAAGATCACATTGTTTAGTTGATGAGAAGAAAACTAAAAAGGCATCAATCAACCAATGGAAGCTAGTTTGTTTATCTATGTTTTGACACCAAACACGTAACTGTAAAATATAAATTTCATTGCAAATAAATAAAGACTATTTACTAGGATTTCCAAATCATACATATTACAATTGACATTCAAAAACTAAAATGGCTACCAAAAATCCAAAATTTGTGTGAATAATCTTCACATTTAATCATGGACTACCAACCAACATTCGAATTGATGCTCCTAACATTCCATTTTTAGCCAAAATAAATACTCAAATCCTAACATCTACTGATAGTATCTTTCTATTTTATGACCAAATTACAAAAATAATTCCAAAGGATTAGTTTAGCCTGAAGGGAAGCAACATGGTGATTTTTTCATGCGTAACTGCTGAAATAAGAGAGTTATTTTTTCATTGCATCCTTTCCATACTTGAGAAGAACAAAATATCATAAATAGGTAGAGATAAGGAGGTTGTAGATCTTTCCATGACTGGAAGGAATTGTAGTTGCAACTGTTTTCAGCTCAAAGTAATATGTTTTTTTGGTTATGAAAGTATGTCCATTGGACTAATAATGCATAAAAACTGATTTTAAGTAGTATAGACTTGTATTTGAGACATGAATGCATTGGAAATAGCATAAAGCATTCATATGGTAGTTTAAGGGAAACCAAAGGTTTTATGGTGTTTATTACACACAATTTGAGAAAAATGCAAACCAACAATAAACCAAAAATGAGCTTAACCTAAATGAGCACACATAAGAGAACACAACAGAGAATGCAAACAAAAATGCATAGCAAAATAAAATAATTTTGGAGAATGGTGCCAAAACTGTTGTTCTATAATCTAATTATGCAAATGTATGTATCAAACATTTTTCAGGTAAATATATTTAATAGAGAATAGATTAACAATGTTGTTTGGTGTAGGAGAATGTCAGAACAATCCCAACACAACACATATGTAACAACCAAGAGGTAAAAACATTATGATGCCAACAAAAAAGATAATAGTTTTTTTTTGTAACAATGAATAAAAGAAATGAAGTCTTAGTTTTTCTGTAAACAAAAAGTGCAGACAGCTCACCAGGATGTATATATCCAGCAACATTTCAGGCCTCCAAAGAGAGCAACATATGATGAGGATCCTGAAAAAAGAAAGGAATGGTTTTCATTTGTTAGAAAATGTTCGAACAGTTGAAAAGAAGAGTAAATGCAAGCCCAGAAATGTGGGAGGTGTAAATCCAAACCTAAAACTAAAAATGCCAGGAGAAGTAAGAAAGTTCAGGAATAGAAAGAAGCCTACATCAAGGGTTTGCCCCCATTTGTACATGGCTGGTTCGAAGGGGTGGGTGCTGGTTCAGAATTTCCTAGCCGCCAACAAATGGAGGCTTTTCATCCACAGATTGTTACAAGACCATTTGTTTTGCAACCAACTCTTCACTGTAGGCTGCAAGGGGACGTTGAGGTCAGCTCTAGTCAAGAACCATGTCCACTGAGGCGGGACCAAGAGGAGTTGAAGGATTAGTTGAGGAAGAGGCAACCAATGCCAGTTGGGTGGATGCCACACTGTGTATCTGCATTCTTCGAGCTGCACATTTCTTGTTTTCTTTCTTTAAGGGTGGTGTCAAAGCATCTTGCACCGATGGTGACCTTTTTCATGATTTCCTTGGCATCTGCAACAAGAAAATTAATGTGTTAGTATCGAAGGTAGACAAAGAAATGAAAGAAATCACAAGTACTTCTAAGAAGCAAACAAAAAGGAAAGAATCCATCAACCATGAATGAAGCCTGTACAAGTATTAGAAATCAAAAGCAAAGACGTATTGCAATATGTTCCCAATGTAGGGTCGGCTAGGTAGAAGACAAAGGGTGGGACAATAATAATTTTGCAGATGAGGTGAAACAAGAAGCAGGTTTCAGCTAAAAATGAACTTTTTAACCAGCATTAGTTGATGGACATATGTTTAAACAACATACAAAGTTACCATTACTGAAAGTAGAGTACATGGATGAAACTCCTTGATGAAGAGAGACAGGACTTTAAAGTGCATAGACAACATCACATCAAGATATGCAAGAACGAGTCACGGATAATGAGGTAAAGAGAAAACATACAGATGAAATTACACATTTTGATCTTTCATTGATTATCTAATGCTTTTTTTTCAAACAAAGACAATCTTCAAAATCGCTCACAATTTTTAGCAAGTGCCACATGAAAACAATATTGACTAGCAAAGTAAATTCATTGTCATAAAGAGGAGTTTAAATGCCCTATTAACCATCCAATTGCATGAATAAAGTGGAGGATGAAAAGTCCAAACACAAGCATAACTAGATGTGAACAAAAAATTAAATGCCAAAAAATGCAACATGTTGTTGTTAGACCCAAGACGAAACATTAGTTGTAAGAGTCACAAAGAAGCTAGAACGAAAGAGAAGGGAGGAATTTCAAGCAACACCATCAAAAGTGACTGAATTTGATTCTCTTCATGCTTCCTTATTTGAACATAAGGGTTATCCTGCAATTTTGCATATGCTTGAAAAGAAAACGAGTGGGAAATGTGAAGATCATCCGATGAACAAACTCTACAGATCGTTGTGAATGTCAAAACTTGATGTTCAATGTTGTCAATATCTAGTGTTTCCTTAGGTAAGGTATGGCCTTGTGAGTTTAGTATGGTTAAAATCCATGCCATTTTGAGTTTAGTATGGTTAAAATCCATGACCTATCAACGGTTTCCACAAATGATAGGATCAACATGAACACTTAGTGGAGAGTTAGGATCCCACAACGGACTGATGTAGTTCTCAAATTCAACAAGAATAGCCAATGTGAAGTCCTGACATTTTGTTCCTACTCTATAGATAATGTACACAACCTGGCCAAGAAAGCCATTCACGAGGCCTACTAAAAGCCAAAGGTTGGATGTAAGAATCACTCGCTGCTTGCAACACAATATTACGTCAGCATCTATCTTCTCATCATCTGCTTTCAAGTGTGTTTTTCTGTCTTGTATGCTCGGCGTTGCTCCTTGCAATCAGCACGTGAAGCGACTTCAACATGTACTTATTGAGAAATAAGACCTTGTCAATTGTTGCAAACAAACATATGGATGACTGGAATGTAGTTTTTTCCTGAATTGACAAAGATGTTTTCGTACGGGACATGAGGAGGTGTCAGTCTTCAAGTTTTGCCTCTGCCTTTTGGAGGTCTTTCAAAAGGTTGTGAAAAGCTACCTGGGATCGGTCTGACCCTTGTAGATGGAAGATATTGTCCAAGGTAACAACTATGTCAAACCTACACCAAAGGGATGAACCATATGATTTCCCAACATACAATCGAATGTCCATAATGGGCAGGAGCTGCCCAATGTCACCAACAAGAATAACCAAGCATCCACCAAAGGGAACACTTACCGCAATCTTTCATCAATGCATGAAAATAACTTAGGGCCCATGAAGCCCCTTTCATGAACTAGAATATACAGGACATGCTTCAAAGATTCTTGGAAAGATGCAAGCAACTAGCCTTCAAGGGGTTTGGTGTCTTTGATAGGTATGCAAAGGGAAACATGTGTGGTGGAAGCATGAATATTGAAGGCAGCCAACAAGAATAATAACAGAGCATCCACCAAAACACATGTTCCTATGGTGGGGGAACACTTACCGCAATCTTTCATCAATGCGTGAAAATAACTTAGGGCCTATGAAGCCCATTTCATGAACTAGAATATACGAGACATGCTTCAAAGCTTCTTGGAAAGATGCAAGCAACTAGCCTTCAAGGGGTATGATGTCTTCAATAGGTATGCAAAAGGAAACATGTGTGGTGGAAGAAAGAATATTGAAGGCAGCAATGCCAGTTCGAGCAAGAACTATCAAGGGATTTTATCTCTGTCTACACGTAAAGTCAGCACAAGCAATATTATCATTTTTCAGTAGCCTCAAGGAATCCGTCTATGCAAAATGACAAAGAATAATGTCCAATGCCCACTGTTACATGGAAGACAAAGTTGCAGGGATGCAAGTGGTGGATGAACAAAACAAAGCCTTGTGATGTGTTGTTTGAATGGAGTCTATAAATGAGGCAGTTGTTTCTTGTAAGATGCAAAAGAGTCACATTATCCCAAGAATAGATAAGGTCAATGTCATGATGGCCATGCACGTCCATGTCACTTCTCTCCATGTCAGTGCCCACTGTTACATGGAAGACAAAGTTGCAGGGATGCAAGTGGTGGATGAACAAAACAAAGCCGTGTGATGTGTTGTTTGAATGGAGTCTATATATGAGGCAGTTGTTTCTTGTAAGGATGCAAAAAGAGTCACATTATCCCAAGAATAGATAAGGTCAATGTCATGATGGCCATGCACGTCCATGTCACTTCTCTCCATGTCAGTGATGGGATGGAGCTGAGAAAGTAGCTGCCATTCATCATGGTCAATGGGCTGAGGGTCAAAGACATCCCCATCTGATGAGCGGAATCAGGAGCAACTCTTTGGGTTGGTAGTCAACATGAAATGGGTGGTAGGTGGTGTGCACGCTTTCCCAATTTGTAACAATCTATGTTGTGGATGAGCCAATGTCAATGAGGATGTTGCAAAACTTTTGTATTAGAGGAACTCAAACATGCAAAATGCTTCATAAGAACCAAAGTCTAGAGTTGGAACACGAAGTACCATTGATAGATGTGGAAAACAGCTGGAACATTGCTCCTTTTTCAGCTAGTATTCTTGCGGGTTGATGCATGAGACCAATATCTTGTAGCCTCCACAAGGGGAAAATGTTCCAAACTTGTAGGATGAGCAACACATGCATCAATGAAAGATGAAGTCGGTGGAGGATTCACTGAACCCTAAGAGACAAGGCAAAGAACTGTACACGAAACATTCAAAGAAACAAAAGAGCAGCTGCAAACCACAAGGGATATTTGTTGCAACGTATGACAGGCTTCTAGGGCACTGATACTGCCCTGTTATGCTCTCAGTTAACACTTTGCGAAAAGCAAATGTAGTAGGATCATTGCATTTGCATTTACGAGCACAAAACCCTAGCAAGGAGGTTGTGGTAGCATTCTAATCTACATTCTACCTAACAAGTTAATTTTACAAAATATGTTATAATTGCGCAGCGAGAGAGTAGGTTGACAAACAATTTCTCTACACCAAATGGAAATCATGTTTGGGTTGTGGGTGTTCAACTTCTCATCATTATGGCAAGGGGTGTACATTTTTGCCCCAATTCATCTAAATCAGTGAGGACATTGATTGCAACTCCCGTGGAGTATTATGACAATGAAGGGAAATCCCCTTTTTTCCACAAACACGTCTGTTCACTGCATTTCTTGTGTCCTTGTACCCAGTTCAGAAGCTCTCCATAGTCCTCTTGTGGGTTTGATGCAAGCATAGCAGTTGTGTCAAGAAAGCACAGGTCATCATTGGCAAGCAAAGCAATCTGGCACTCAAGTAGATATCGTCTTTTTTATTCCCTGCAGAAGCATACTTGTCATAGAAATGTTTGGCAACATTCACAACAAATGGGTTGTTCCCATCCAATGCATCAACAACAATTTTCTAGGCAAAGTAAGCCATGTATGTGGGTGGAGATGTAATGTTGCCATTCATACCTACAAAGAAAATGAAGAGTCAATGGAGCAAATGGTGCAACAAGAGTAGAATGGAAGGGAAGTTTTATTGGAATGCACACTTGTACCAATACTCCAATGCATGTATATGTTTTTATAGGACCTGTTCTCATAATATGGCAAATCGATGGTGCATGTAAAGAGAGGTAAGATTTGGGTTTGGGTGACATTTCAACCCTCCACCACAATTGTTGGATGACATCAACTAGAGGAAGGGCAAGCATAATTTTGTACAAATTTGTCCATTTTGTATCCATTGCACTTAGGGTGAAGAACAAACTGGGAGATTCTAATTGGAGGATCATGTATGACAGTTCACCACAACATTTGATCCAATAAGACTGCATGCCATCAGGAAGTTCTTGCAAGCGCCGAGGCAAGTCTGCAATTGTACTAGGAATCTAGTCTTTAATATTTGTTTTTTACAAAAACAAAAGCAATAGCCTAGCTGTGATGATGGCGCAACATAAAGTTCAGCAAAAGATAACGAAATCTTGGATGGCATCCAAATCTGCCATCATGGTAACGTTTTAAATGAAGGGCATACTCATGCATTTGAACTTCCTTAATGGGTGGTATATTGAACATGGCTTGCCCAGAAGGGAAAAGGTAAGGGAAGGCCATTGCAAACAAGCCTTAAATGTTGTATTCATTTACGAGCGAAAGCCCAAGCTGAGGCCATGGAATAGCTGGAGGCATGTTTTAATTGTGTGACTTGAAGTAACTACAATTGTTCTCCAATGGCATGATGAAGAATAGAGGAAACATTTGTCCGGAAGGAAAGCAACATTCACATCAACATGGGCATTCTTGTAATAAGGTTTATGAGCCCACTTGTATCACAAGGCATTGATCGCACAAATCAGAAATCATGTCTTTTCCTCTGAAATCGTACATCTTTTCCTCAAATATTATGATTGATCAAATGTCAAGGTCAACTATTCGGCATATAGAAGGTACCTGGCAATGTTGTTGATGTATCGCAGGGAGTTGATAGCCTGATAGTGTAGTCACTATATTTATATTGACAACCACGAGGATGTGTAACTTGCAATATTGGGTTTACTCTTGCCACCAATATTTCCTCCACCTATGTGAGAATTAGCATGATGAGCGGCTGCACACCAGGGTGCATGTTGGTGTACATAGAGAAGCGATGGACAATGTGTTCCGAAGCACATCTATAACACATGGTTTCCTTGCAAAACCCTAGTTTTGATGTCATGATACCTTTCCATGCAAATGGAACATTTGCCCATGCAAAAGAGTGTGCCTATGATGCGGGAGCATCAAGAGGTTTAGAGTCTCTTAGGGACATTTAAGTTATTGAGTCCATTTTATAACATCCCAAAATATATGAATGGGTGATTGGGTCAAATCTAAATGTGAATGTAAAGGTGAATGTGGTTGTCAATGTAAGAGTTAGGTGTATAAGAGGTTGAAATTTGTTGTCTTAAAGCCTAATAAGGCTATATGTTGTTATGTGTGAGTAACCATAATAGTATGAATAGTGGAGAGATAAACGATTTTAGGAGTTGTTTAAACTTATTCTAAGTTTGGTACATGTGTTGAGCTCTTTTAGGAGCTAGAACAAGTCATATAGAGTCTTAACTAAGAATAAAGTAGGTGATTTGAGAGATTATTTGAGGAGGATGAATCATAGTAGATGATTCAAGCAAATGTAATGAAGTTTATGAAGAAAACAATGAATGAGGAGGAAGTGTATTGAGGTGCAGGTATTGAATTATTCATTATTGCATGATTAGAGTGATTCTATATAATTATATAGTACTCTGTTCTCGGGCCGAGATCTAATTTTCAATACAGTCATCATAGGAAGTGTTTGGTGGATCTGTTCTTGCATGGGAAGCTGAAGTAGAAGGATTATATCATGTATAATTTTTCTTAGCTCTTGAAACCCTTTCTATTTTCCCGTAGCTCAACATTTTTCTCTCTGGGCCCTAACTAGGGTAAGCAACAACTCAAATTCTAACCATCCAATCATGATAAAATTTAGGAGCATCTCAGTTTTAGGGAGGACTATAAGTCTGTGAAATTCATGAGATAACTCACACGTGTGAGAAAGTTCTAGTGAGGATTAGCATTAATGACCGTATAGACACGAGAGAGTGGAGAAATTGAGTGCATGAGGATGGGAATGATGGTTTAAAGCTACTAAACTCTGTATATGCCATGTTTGACATCAATAAGGTGGATCCATGCTTCTTCAGGTAAGATTATAGCTGGAAGGTTGGACAATCATGTTTTAGGGTCAAATTAGGCCTAATTTATATGATAATTTACAAAGGAAGTCTGAATTTGGTACAAAGCAACATAAGGTACCTGAAAATTTGTATACATGAGGCGGGGATAAAGGGTATTAAATCATCCCGGAGAAGTGGCATAGTTATTTTAGGAAATATTGAAATACTAAAGGTTGCTTGGTGGAATGGAGAAGGCTAGGCAATCAAGGCCTAATTAGAGAATCAAGTATGAAATGGGAATAGAATGTAATGAAGGGTTAAGACACCTTGAGATAGGTCAAACAAAGTGTCTAAAGTGTATGAATAGAGGTGAAGCCTATATGTTGTTTTGAGTATCTAGAAGACAAGAAGCCTAGAGGTCTAGGAGTGAGAGATAGGGTAAATGCATGTTTGAGGTTGCTTTGATAAATTAGGGTATAGAATGATTGTAAAAGGATGTAGAATGATGTTAAGTGGAGAATGAAGACTTAGGAGCCATGGAAGCATGATCAATGAAGGACTAAGGTATGGATATCTATAGTTATTTCATCATTAGCTTTCTTATGAATATAAGCTACGTCTTAGTGTGGACCTCAAGGTGATTCAAAGCATACAAATGGTGTATAGAGAATCATGAGAGATCCATTAGGGGAGAGGGGAACCATGAATCAACATAGACAATTTGAGTCCTTCAATTTGAAGGGATAGGAGGTTAAAAGGTAAGCTTGTCAAAACAAGTGTATATAGGTAAAATTCTATAACCCCTACACCATTTTGGTATCGAGTTGAGTTCTATTAAGATCGGTTATAATAAGATGTATTGCAGATGATTTAAGTGTGAGATTGATTGATAGCTTGAAGTATGGAAAAGGTTGAGAAAGCATCATTGTAGGGAATAATGAATTTGATCCAAGAAGGAGTGATGGGTAGAATGGATGACATGATGAATGCACAAATGGATATGAAGCATGAAATTAGGAACCTAGAGACAAGGATGACAAACATGGAAGTAGTGTATGCTCGGATATGAAAGGTTAGGAAATGGAGGTGATGATCACAAGCATGGAAGTCATTGTTGGTAAGAATAATACTTCTACAACAACAAACCAAAGCTCAGGAGCCAGTCTGCAGGAGAAGCTTGTTTAGGACAAGATGTAAAACAAGAGGTAAGTGTTGCAATGTTATTATAGATAATGGTAGCATAGACAACATTGTCTCAGAGGAAATGGTTAGTAAATTGGGGTTGAAAAGATTAGTTCACCCTACACCTTATAGAGTTGCATGGGTTTAGAAGGATCATCAAATTCTTGTAAATGAGCAATGTAGAGTACCTTTCAAAATTGGAAGTTTGCATGATGAAGTCTTGTGTGATGTAATGCCTATGGATGTATGTCATTTACTCTTAGGTAGGCCATGGCAATATGACAAGAAGGTAATTTATAATGGAAGGTTGAATAAATGTTTTCTAACAAAGAATGGAATAGAGCATGTTTTAGTGCCTTTGATGGACCAGCATGCAGGTATTGAGGAGAAGCATGGTATTTGGCTTCAAGGAGTTTGTTGAGAAGACCAAGAATCAGGTCTTAGCCTTCATGAAAGATGAAGATGAGGTTGATAGAAGAGTGCAGCAGTTAGAGTCCAATGCAGTGGACCAAGAAACACAAGTCAAGGCTGATGAACAAGCCCAAATGAGGCTGGAAAAGAACATGATGTTCTTGAAGAGAGAGAAGAGAAGACCAAGAAGGTCAAGTGAGTCACCAAGTTGAGGTGATAATGGAAAATTGCAGAGTAATGATGAGAAGGATAAAGTGTGGGACTGGATCCTAGAGGATCTTATGCAAGATTTAAGAGAAGAAGAGAATGAGAAGACACAAGAGGGTGTCATGAAAGAAATGGAAGAAAACAGGTCATTTGAAGACCAAAATAGAGAGAGTGAAGGGCAGCTAGTCCTTGTAAGCAGACTAAATCAAGAAGAGAGCAGGTCAGCAAGAGGAAAAGAAGAAGAATTCAAGTAATGAAGGATAATTCTCAAGTGTGAAAGCTGAGGTCTGAATAACAACACCATGGGTGATGAAGATTACAGAGAAAGTTGGAGAAACCAGACTTACAACAAGCCTAGAAGAGAATGCAAATGGCAAACAAATGGAAGGCATACATGGAGCTCTGAGCAATCTAACTTTATGGTAGTCTGTGTGACTGTAGGTTTTAGAGATGGAGTAGCAAGGATGAACATAAATGATAAAAGGACTAAGAAAATTTAGTGAAGGAAAGGGAATGTAACGTTTCTAGAGACTACTAAAGGTTTGAAAACACCATCACTAAAGGTTCAAGTGTGTAAGTGGAGGCCCAAGTACAGTCCAGGTACTATGGTATCCAAGAAAGAAGATGAAGTGCTACTCAAGAGAAGATAAAACAGAAAGAATCAGGTCAAGAACATGGAGTTTCAGTCAAGGAGGTCAGCTAGAGAAGTTTACAAGTCATAAACCAAGAAAACAGGGTGAGTAAGCAAATAATGAAGCCTAGGAATCAAGGTTGCAGTTCAAGCATGCATGGTGATGAGGAAGACAATCAGATTGCAGTCAAAAGAAACCTAACTATATCAGTCACAGGGCAGCATATGGGTGTGGAGAAATATGAGATTGTATATAAAGCAAGTCAAGCAGGTGGCTAGTCTACAAGAACCTAAGAAGCCTGAGTTGGAAGTCTAAAAAGCCTAAGCTTTAGACAAAGTGTGCATGAACATGCAACAAAAGCAAATTGCAGATGAAGATGAGACTTGATGGTACTCTAATAATGCTTTGGACTGAATTCTTGTATGAAAATGGTGAAAGTCTAAGAACTCTAATCCAAGCAAAGAAGCTATGGGAGATCAGTTCAAGAAAAAGATATCAGGGAACTTGAAAGTTTTAAAGGATAATACTTGAGTAAACAAGATGGTTGAAACTGTTGGTATGGCAAAGAAAGCAGACCAAGGAGAAAACTGATGTCTCCCAAGTGCATACTACTGGTTTGATTTTAAAGATGTGACAAGGGAAACTCAAAATTTCAAAAAAAGGCTGATAAAACTTATGCTTAAGGATATGAAACAAGTAGTACAGAACAGAATGCTTGAAATCCCCTAAAGCATGAAGAATATGTTATGGAACCATGGCAAAGGGATTCCTTTAAGAGGGCAGAATGATGAAATAGTACTTGTCTACAGTCAAGAGGTAATGACACAGTCAGTGTAAGAACAAGCAAGTCAAATGCAAAGGGGGCAAGGTTGTTAAGATGCAAGAAATACTAATGAGTGGGGGCAAGCAAGGTTGTTAAGAGGCAAGAAATACTAATGAAAAGACACAAGAAGGTTCATGCAATGGTGAAGGCAAGGACAGCCAGGTACAGTGGTATGGGATCAAGCTTGAGGAAACAAGTAAACCCACAGTGGATACAAAGGAGTTTGATTTCAATGTTGGAGATTTCTACTTCATCAATAAAGTGAAACAAGCCTTTGAAGGAGCTAAATGTAAAGATAAGAAGAAATGGGTGATAGGGCAAGTTGAGAAGGCACTTAAGCTATTTATGGTTATACCTAATATTGTCTAGATGCTGTGATTGTAGGTGAACATGAAGAATGGAAGGCAGAGTTAAGGAGCATGATGAAGAAGGTTGAAGTAGAACAAGAAACAAACAAGAAAGTAAAGAATATGAAGAAGAAGAAGGAGAATACAAGGTTTAGAGTGGTGGTAGGGAGGATGGAAACACTAGTAAAGGAGAGAGTACAAGCAAGAAAGAAGATACAAGACCAGTCAAAGTACACTATTGTAAAGGACAAAGAAAGATTGGAAAGCAAGAAGAAAGAAAAGCCAAAATTGCATTGAGCAGGAGCTCAATTTTCTCTTGAAGGGTAACCTGATGCAGGAGCATCAAGAGGTTTAGAGTCTCTTAGGGACATTTAAGTTATTGAGTCCATTTTATAACATCCCAAAATATATGAATGGGTGATTGGGTCAAATCTAAATGTGAATGTAAAGGTGAATGTGGTTGTCAATGTAAGAGTTAGGTGTATTAGAAGTTGAAATTTGTTGTCTTAAAGCCCAAACAGGGCTATATTTTTGTTGTGTGAGTCATAATAGGGGGATAAACAAGTTGAGGGGAGTTGTTTCAACTTATTCTAAATTTGGTATGTGTGTTGGTTTAAAAATCAAGATAAAATTCGTGATTAAATTGCTAATAGAAATACAATTATAATTTCACATTTCGTATAAATAAATAAGTAATGATTTTTTAAAAACTATTTTCATTTGCTATTTATTAAGCTAAAATTTAAGACAAAAATTTTATTAGCCTAATAAAAACTATAATTTATAGATGACTAAAAATTAAATGTAAAGTTTATTAAACCTAAAAATAAACTATAAATGCCCAAACTTAAAATTTAGAATTTAATGTTTAATAAATTGTATTAACCTAATATAAAAGTAAATTTTATAAACATAAAAACACAATAGATTATAGCTTATCCTAAATTAAACCTAAACGAATATGATTAAACATAAAAATATAAACCTAAAACATAATAGTTTTTGTGGTTTCCGTCTGCAGTGGTGACCCTGTTGCGGTTAGGTCGAAGCCAATAATGGGTCGATGGAAGCCTGGTGTTGTCCCGGAGTCGATGGAGGGTCTAAAACGAATAATTTACGATCTTGCCTGCTGCAACGAATCACCACGAATCACCATAACGAGTCTAAACGTATTTCAAATGTTTTTAAATGAATTTTCAAACGTTTTTTAAACATTTTTTGCCCTCGAAAATCACGACTACACATCGATGATTACATTCGCGAATGCCAACGAATTTTTGAGATCCCAAACTAATTCGCGAATTTCAATTTTGGGGAAAAATTAGCGAATGCGGTGACTAAGCTTGTAGGAGCTAGAACAAGTCATATAGGAGTCTAAACTAAGAATAAAGTAGGCGATTTGAGAGAGATTTGAGGAGGATGAATCATAGTAGATGATTCAAGCAAATGTAATGCATTTCTGAAGAAAACAATGTACGAGGAGGAAGTATATTGAGGTTGTAGGTATTGAATTATTCATTATTGCATGATTAGAGTGATTCTATATAAGCTGTTATAGTGCTCTTCTCCTAGGCCGAGATCTTGATTTGCAACAGTCATCATAGGAGGTGGTGTCCCGAGATTTCACCCTGAAATCTGGGACTACTCCTTTAAAAAAATTCGTTCTTTTCAAAGTAACGGGTCGTTTTGTGTTTGTTTTGCTTGTAGTTGTTTGCATTGCTCTAAGGTATCTCTAGAGAGTCATAAAAGCCAAATTCGACAAATACCCACATGCCAAAACTCACTCTATCCCTTCGCAGGTTTTGTCTAAGAGAATTTTATTTATTTATTTATTAAATAAATAAAGTTCTGTTTAAAAATAAATTGTGTTGCAGTTGAACCCTATTGAGGATTTTCATGCCAGTATTGCTTTTGCCTCTCAATGGAGTGTTCACTAGGGAAGAGTTTTTAGTGACCAGCTAATCGGCAGGTTATTTTCAAAGAAATTGCTGCTGACTTCCGGTAGCTTTTGTCATTTTTATCTCTTTTGCATTTTGGTTTTTCTCCGTTTTCATCTGGCAATCCCCGTAGCCTATTCATTCTTCTTGCCATACCTTTTTCTGGGCCTAGGTTTTGAAAAGCTTTCAAAGTATTTTTAATTGCTAATTTAGTGTCCCCAGATTTCACCACGAAATTTGAGACTACCCCATGTTTTAAAAAATTTCGTACTTTTAAAATAATGGGTCGCTTTTGTTTTTTATTGCGAGAAAATGTTTGTATTGTGTCAAGATATCTCTTTTGCATTTTGGTTTTCTCCGTTTTCATCATCGGCAATCCCCGTAGCCTATTCATTCTTCTTGCCATACCTTTTCCTGGGCCTAGGGTTTTGAAAAGCTTTCCAGTATTTTTAATTGCTAATTTAGTGTCCCCAGATTTCACCCTGAAATTTGAGACTACCCCATGTTTAAAAAAATTTCGTACTTTTAAAATAATGGGTCGTTTTGTTTTTTTATTGCCAGAAAATGTTTGTATTGTGTCAAGATATTCCCAGATAGTCATATAAGCCAATTTCGCCAAATACCCAGATGCCTAAACTCGTTATATTCTGTCGCTGGGGTTTGCTGTGGGAAATTTTTATTTAATTATTTTATGCCCGTTTGAGGTAAATTGTGCTCGGTTTAACCTGTTGGGATTTTACATGTGGTGTCACTCAGATTTCACCCCGAAATCTGTGACTACCCAATTCGAAAAATTTTCGTACTTTTAAAATAATGGGTCATTTGTTGTTTTTATTGCCTGAAAGTTCTTGTATTGCGTCAAGATAATCCCAAAGAGCCATATTAGCCCTTTTCGCCAAATACCCAGATGCCCAAAATTGTTTTATTCTGTCGTCGGGATTTGTCTGCGGGAAATTTGTATTTAATTATTTTGAGCCCCGTATGAGGCTATTTGCGCTCCGTTTCAACTCTGTTATAAGCGAATATGTTATTATTCCTATATACCAGAAGGATTTTAACTTATTTTAAGTTTTGGGCTTTATTTGTAACTTTTGGCAATTTTTCGTGTTTTTGTGGTGTCCCGTTCTGTTTTCTGTAAAATTTCTCTGGAACAACTCCTTCGCCGGGTAAGCCCGATTTTTGGCCTGGAGCAGCTGGAAAACATACACGCACATTTTGCCCGGAGGAAGTCATCATCGGAGGTCTGGATCACTGGGAAAAAGCGAAGTCGTGCACAGAAAAGCCCCTGCGGGGATGGGCGCCTTTTTGGAAAACAAAGGATTTAAGCTGCGATGGGAAAAATATAAGCCGCAGGCAGGATGGGAATTATATGACTGCCTGGCAGGGTACTTTTTCCCGTGTTATAAAAGTCACTTAAGCTGCAGTGGGAAAAATAGAGGCTGCAGGCAGGTGGGAATTTATTGCCTGCCTTGCAGGGTAAAAATTCCCATGATATAATAAAAGGAAAGTGACTTAAGTGAAATCATGGGATTTTAGTGCCTGCCTTGCAGGGTAAAGAATCCCATTGCAAAAGTCAAATCACTTAAGTGGATCATGGGATTTTGGTGCCTGCCTGGCAGGGTAAAGAATCCCATTATGAAAAAATTCTTAAAAATAGAATTACATGTGCAAAAAAGTGCGCCCCCTTTGGTGATGGATTAAAGTGATTAAATTGATTATTTTTAATAATCTTTCTCCTTGGAAAAAGTGCGCCCAAGCTTGAGGAGGTCAAAAAGTCAAAGGAAGAATAAAAGAAAGGAATTAAATTAATTAAATTTAATTTATTTAGTGGCTGCCCCTCTCCTTGGAAAAAGTGCGCCCCATTTAGGAGTTATTTAATGATTTTAAATGCATTAAATCATTAAATTAATTTCTATTTTCAGTGGCTATGGTCAAAGCACACTGTGAGGCTAAAGTTAAGTGCTGTGTGAAGGATTAAATTGGATTAATTTAATTTATTGGATGGCTGTCCTTAAACATGCAATTTTTAAAAGAGAAAAGCATGATTTTTAATTAATTAATTGCCTTTAATTGTTAGGGCAATTATTAATTATAGAATTGTGAAGGTTATATAAGCATGGGCAGCCATATGGATGAATTATTCAACACACAGGTAAAGAATTGCAGCTAGGAGAAAAAGTGCGCCCCCATTAGAGGAAGGATTTTGCACAGACAAAGTGCTAACAAAGGCTAAAAGCTTCCAGATTTGGCGCATGCTTTGGAGAAGGTTGATCTTCGTCGGCATAGTTGTTTTCACAGGAACTCATTACAGGTGCTTTATAAAAGAAAAGGAGTATTTATCAATGTCCAATACATTGCAAATATCCTCCGAATCTGAAGAATTGTCCAGATCTGCACCAGTATTGAAGAAATCCGGCCAAATTAGAAGAAAAAGAATTATTCAGACAAAGATTGATAAAGCCATGGCAAAAGGAGATGAAAAAGAGAGCACGATGGATTCATGCATTGCTTCTAAACTTTCAGACATAGGAGACACGGATCTAGGCCCAGAACCTCTTTCTGATTTGATTGACAGATCCAGAGCTGGAAAGACTTCACTCATGCGTGCGGTCAAAAGTAGTGGAATTATTCGAGCTGCAGCTTTCCCATGTACAGCCCAATTGCCAGAGTTTGTGATGGAGTGTGCTAGATCTTATCATCCTTCATCCAGATCAGTGCGTGATGTTGCGGGAAAGACAATAATTCGTTTGGATGCGGAATTCTTTGATTATTGTTTGAAGATTCCAGTACGAAAGGTGGTGACTTCTATTAGCATTCAGGATGCTGACAGTAGGTGGGAAAAGCATAGAGCTGACTGTGTGAGCATCATGAATAGCCGGTTCATGAAGAAGCCTAGATCCCCTTCCAAGTTCCCGAGAACTCTTCCACGATCCAATTTGGTGCGGGGAGGCGGATGATATTGTCAAATTGCATGCAGTTGAATGGTGAAGCGAATGCCTACACTTTCTGGACATGGATGTATGCTTTCATCAGACCATTGAAATCAACAAGGTTGATTCTATAATCGATTGGTCAGAAATTATTAACAGCTGACATCGGTGAGCAATGCGGGCGTAAAGCATACCTTCACTTCAAGATGACTTCATACTTGGTATATGCTACATGACTTCACTGGGTGGGGTGTCTTTTCCAAGCTGGATAGATGTGGTATTCTTTCCAAGGATCCCATTTTCGAGTGCTACCCGCAGCTTACTGCACCTGCGTGCGAGAAGGACTTCAAAGTGATCAACGATGGTTTCTTCTACGATTTCATCTGCAGGTTAGACAAAGACTTGAAGACTCACAGGGTAAGCAAGGAAGCATGGGAAGCAGTGTCCAAGATTGGCAGTGTATTCATCCAGTTTGCAGATTTCACATACATCAGGGTTACGAGCTTTTCAGGTGAACCAACAAAGATGCCAAGGTACCCGAGTGACAGATTGATTGCCATGGAGCTGAGCAGGCAACTTGTGGAGTTACACGACCTTCAGTCGAAGCGGCACAAGTCTACGGGCTTCTTCCCACTCACTGTGGGATATTACAGTTGCATCAGCATTCACAGAGCTCGAGGAATGGAAGCACAGATGTTGTCCGAGTATGAGCAAGAGTTCTTCCCTGCACGGCTTAATTTCGATCCATTTGGAATAGCCAGGAAGACAATCTCCCAGGAGTACGCACATGTGCCTTCGTTAGAAGATTTCTGGATGAAGTGTGTAAGTGAGTACGAAGTCGAAAAGAAAGATTTCAGCAGTGTCGGCAAGCAAGTATTTGACTTTGACTAGCGTGGATACTGCGGATCTTAAAGATGATGGGAACGTGGTACTTGACACTTACCATCAAATGGGAGGAGATAAAGCTCTACTGCAGGATAGCAATGATGGCCTGCAAAGACCTGATAGAAGAAAGATCTGGAGCTGTGTTGGTGAGTACTTCGAGCTGGTTGTTAACGAAGGGATACTGCCTTGATGAAGTATTGATGAACCAAATCACAGGCAACTTCGGCACAGGAGATTCCCTCAAGCGAAAGCATGAAGGAGAGAGCAGAAGGTCCGAGAAGTTGAAAGTACGCAAAAGATCTCAAGAGAAAGAGAAGACCACTTCTACGACCATAGCTTTGACTCCGACTTCTCCAGTACCTAGTGGATCACCAACTATCGCACCACAGCAGCAGGATGCTTCCATGCCTTCATTAAAACCAGCAACGTTCATCTTCTCTCCGCAGCCACTTCGTTCAGCACCCGTTCCAGAGGAGATGTTGAAGCTGCAGATGACGGAGTTCGAAAGAGCTTTGTCCTTGGATGTTTCAGAGGATGGCAGCCATGATACTGTGGCACTTTCTGATGGAGAGGATGCAGAGCGGGAAATGGTAGTGCACTCAGCAACTTCTCACTCTCCGAGAAGTAATTTCTCGGAATGGTTAGCTTTGCAGTTGGTTCCGGAAGCAAGAGTAGAGATGAACTTAGAGGAACATGACTTGCAGCTACTTCAGGATCTGAGCAGAAGAGACAGAAGGCCTAAAGTTGCTAAAGCAACTTCTAGGTTGATCATCGAGGATTCGGGAGAGAAGTTTGCTGAGATATTAATCCCGGCGGAAGGAAAGGTAGAAGAGGAACTCACGGCAGAAGATGTGACGGTGACCAAAATACCACTCGGTCAAGCTACCACTGAAGGATTGAAGCAGGACACGCAGACGTTGCTGGATGCTTTGTTCCTTAGGCTTGACAGTGAAAAGGCGGAGAAAGAAGAGCTGCAGAAGCAAATATCTCAATTATGTGAGATCATAGCCAAGGTTGCTAAACCTTCCGTTCAGCCCATTTCAACAAGCATGGTGAGTGATCATCTTATGCGGGAAATTAAAGATGCAAGCAATCAAGTAAAGGCTATTGACGAATGGAAGGATCGATTATTCGTCAAGGAGTTTCGTGCAACTTGGGGAAGTGCCAGCCCGCCTAAAGGTTATGAACGATGCAGAAAATCAACTAAAGCAACTGATAGAAAGCATAGAAGGAATAAATACAGTTGCAGAGAGTAACCTGAGTATTTTGGCCGAGATCAACAAGCTGCCGGGAGATGTATTGGTTGCAGAACAAATTGTGCCGGATGGATCAGTCGAGAAGGGGAAGCAACTAGAGTTTGCAGTATCTTTCTGTTTGGAGATCTGCAGAGTTTTGCTGAAGAGGATGCAGGCGCTTGAGAGTAGAACATCAGATTTGCCGGACAGTATTATTTCTTTCACTGAGGAAAGAGTGGATGGAGGTATTACTTCATACGTGCGGATTGTTTCTAACGAGGTGCATGATTCCCTGGAGGGTTCTCTTCTGATGGTGCAAAAGAGGATTGATAAAGCCACCAAGCCTTTCACGATGAACTCTATCGGTAAGTGGTGAAAACTGACACCGAGTGCATTGCGAGATTTGGGCCAAGTGGGGAAGAAGTGGAAGCATGCAAAGAAAGTGTTGAATGAAGGATTGTTGCAATTCGGACGTAAAAGGAAGCGAAGAGCTAAAACAGATGGAAAGATGTTGAACTATATGTTCGACAAGTATATCGAGATATCGTAACAAGAAGAAGATGTAGATGTTACAAACGGTGGCATGACTTTTCTATTTCTTTCTTCTTCTTACTTTCTATGTTCTAGGATGAAATTGTAAACTTCTAAGTTATTGGTTTTCAACCATTACTTGAAGTCATATGGAACCTTTCTATTAGTTAAGTGATACATGTGTCACTTAAGAAGAAGTTAGTTGAGGATGATTGCCAAATGTCATCTTTACTTGTTCATACTTTAGTTCGGTTTGAGTCTCTATTTGTACTTTCCCTCCTACATTCTATAAGTAGGAGAAGAACCTACGGGTTAATGATCGATCGAATTTGTAAGAAGCAATCTTGTGTTCTAGACTTTGTGTTGAACCCCGAGAGCCAATTTCATTGCAGAGGAATACAAAGAAGCGGTGTTTCCGGAGAGCTTTGTGTCACACAGATCGTGTTTCTTGCTTTTAAATCTTAAATCTTTAAAGTAAACTTTGTGTTATTTTAGACCGGATCTAGAACTACCTTTGCTTTAGAATTCTGTGTGTTCAAATCTATTAAGTTTCTTCTATGTGCATGCAATTAGCTCTGATATCTACTGATTGGGATGCACATCTTCCTTACTTCTTCTCTGTAATTCCTTTACTTCCTTCTTCTATAATTTTCCTTTCTTAAACAAATTGCTTTGCTGCAGAACTTCTTAGTTATGGTTCATGAACTAAGTTGTTAAAGTAAAACCCCTGATAGATAAAAAACACATTTATATTGACAAATCTGACACGGGAGCCTCACCGGTTAAATGAGGGAGATTTATCTCATGACTGCCTAGGTTTGATGCTATGCAGAAAATCTAGCCAACATGTCAATATTCCCATATACCAAGTAGGGTTTCCACTAGGGATGAATCATAGGCTTTATCGTGACTTCGCAACGTTTTTCATTTTTGGTGTTTTTGCGTGTTTCTTCTGTGAAATTTCCTTAGGTCTATTCCTTTGTTGGCTCATTCTGCTTTCCGCCTAGAGTATCTGGAAATCATCTACGGACGTCATGCCAGAAGGAATTTGCTACAAGAGGTCTGGTTCTCTCTAAAAAGACGAGTCATGCACAAAAAGGCCTCTTCTTGGTAAGTCGCATTTTTGGGAAAGAAAGGTTTTAAGCTACAATGAGATTTTGGTAGCAAAGCAGCAGTGTGGGAATTTTGTACAAATTACATTTGGGGTACTTTTTTCCCATGGAAGCTAAGCCACTTAAGCCATAATGGGAAAATTAGAGGCAACAGGCAAGCAGGAATTTCTTACTGCCTTGCAGGATGAAAAATCCCATTGTGAAATAAAAGAAAATCACTTAAGGCATTGATGGGAATTTCTTACCTGCCTTGCAAGGTTAAAAAAAATCCCATTATGAAAGTCACACTGTACTTGAGTGGATCATGGGATTTTGGAGCTGCGGTGCAAGGTGAATAATCCCATTGGAAATTGACTTTTAAAAATAGAAATCATCCATGTCAAAAAGTGCGACCCCTTTTGGAATAGAAGGATAACTTTAATTACATTTATTAATTGTTTCTATTCCTAATTTTGGCCCCAAGCATGTGGAAAAGTCAACACAAGATAAGAGGATAAAGGAAATTGGAAATATAATTCTAAAATTAAATAAATTTAATTTATTTAATGCAGCCCTCTCTCATGCAAAAAGTGTGACCCACCTAGAGGAGAAATAATTCTTTTTAAAGTATTTATTGATGGAATTAATTCCTATTTTTGGCGCATGAGGTCAAAGCATAGTGTGAAGTCAAAGTAGACTGAAGTAGAAAGCTAAAATTAAATAAATTTAATTTATTTAATGGCAGCCATGGCAGCCCATGCACAAAATAGGCGCCCAATTTGAAGAGAAAAACATGTTTATTAATTAATTAATTGCCAGAATAGGAAAAGCAATAATTAATTATAGAATGATGAAGGTTATATAAGCATGGGCTGCCATATTAATGAAGTAATTAATTCTTCTAGCAAAAGAGTGCAAAGCGAGCAATTTTGGGGCCCAATTAAGGAGGAATTTTGCTAAGAAGATTTCACTGTCGAAAAGCTTCAAAGTTTGGCGCTTAGGTTTGAAGGAGCTTGATTTAAGTCTGATTAATTGTCTGCATAGTGGTACAGTGCTCAGTGAAGTTGACAATATTCATGCTTGCTTTGCATGCAAACAAAGCCTCAAATTTTAGGGCAGCAAGCTTTATATATGCAGATTTTTATGATTAAAATCAAGTGTTCATGTTTGGTTGCCGTCTTTGTCTGAATTAATTGCAGGTATTCATTACAAGTGCTTATATAATTGAAAGGGAGCTTAAATCAATGTCAAATACATTGAATATATCCTCTGAATCCGAAGAAATCCTCAAATTTGCACCGGTTGTAAAGAATTCCGGCCGAATAAAGAGAAAAAGAGTTGCTCGAGAAAAAGATGAAAGAGAAAGCTCAACAAAATCATGCATTACTTCTAGATTTGCTGACATTGGAGATATAGATCTAGGTCCAGAACCTCTTTCCGAATTGATTGACAAATCCAGAGCTAGAAAGACTTCTCTCATGCGTGCAGTCAAAAGCAGTGGAATCATTCGAGCTTCAAAGCATTCCCATTTACACTTCGGGCCTTGCGTAATTCATCATGGAGTGTGCAAGGTCTTACCACCCACTATCTAGATCAGTCCGAGATGTTCGGGGAAGACAATAATCCGGCTGGATGCACAGTTCATCAATTATTGTCTGAAGATTCCAAGCATGACAGGTGGTGACTACTATTAGCATATATTGGATGCCGCAACAGATGGGAAAAGCATAAAGTCAACTGTGTGGGCATAATGAATAAGCAGTACATGAAGAAGCCTAGATCTCCATCCAAGTTCCCAAGGACTCTTCCACGATCCAATCTAGTGCAAGAGGTGGATGACATTACCAAATTGCTATGCAGGATAAATGGCGAAGCTAACACTCACAACTTCCGCTCATGGATGTATGCCTTCATCAGGACCATTGAAATCAACAAAGCAGATTCTATAATCAATTGGTCGGAAATCATTAGTGACAACATCGGTGAGCAGCTTGAATGTGAGGCGGACTTACAGCTTCAAGATGACTTCGTATTTGGTATATGCAACAACTTCACAAGGTATCTTCTCCAAGTTGGATAGACGTGGTGTGCTCTCCAAGGATCCTATTTTTGAGTGCTATCCGCAACTTACTATGCCCGCATGCAATAAAGATTATAAGGTGGTCAACGATGGATTCTTCTATGGATTCATTTCAGAGTGAGCAACGACGACCCGAAAGTCGGCAACAGGTAAGCATAGGAAGCTTGGGAAGCTATGTCCCAGATTGGCATATCTTCATCCAATTTGCAGACTTTACATACCTCGGTGGTCATGGCTTTTCGTGGGAGAACCAATCAAGTTGCCCAGATATTTGAGTGACAGATTGGTCATCATGGAGTTGAGCAGACAACTCGTGGAGATACATGACCTACAATCGAAACAACACAAGTCTACAGGCTTCTTCCCGATCACAGTGGGCTATTACAGCTGCCAGAGCATTCATAAAGCCAGAGGAATTGAAGCGGAGATGTTCTCTGAGTACGAGCAAGAGTTCTTCCCAGCACGGCTAAACTTCGATCCATATGGGGTGGCAAGGAAGACAATCTCCCAGGAGTACGCACATGTGCCTTCGTTAGAAGATTTCGAATGAAGTGCAAAAGCGAGTACGAAGTTAGAAAGAAGGATTTCAACAGGTTATCAGCGCGCAAGTGTTTGACTTTGGATTAGCACGGATACCTGCGGATCTTAAAGATGATGGGCCTGTGTTACTTGACGCATACCATCAGATGGGAGGAGATAGAGTTGTACTTCAGAGAACATAGGTGGCTACCACACGATCGAGGAAAGGTCTACCGCCGTTTAGTCAATACTTCAAATTGGTTACTGACAAAGGGATATTGCCTTGATGAAGCTTTGATGAATCAGATCACAGGCAACCTCAGCACAGAGATTCCCTCAAAAGGAAGCACAAGGGAGAAAGCAGCAGAAGGCCTGAAAAGATTAAAGTGCACTGAAAGTCTCATTGAGGAAAATATCACTTCTTTGCTACTAATGGTGTTAGTTCGACTTCTCCAACATCGGGTACTTCATCAAATGTTGCACCTCAAGCAAGATATTGTTGTTCCTCCATTGAATCCGACAACATTTGTATTTTCTCCTCAGCCACTCCGATCAGCACCTCTACCTGAAGAAACGCTGAAGTCAGCGAGATGGCAAAATTTGAAAGAGCTTTATTTTTGAACAATACAGAGGACCGTAGCCACAACACTATGGAGGAATTTGAGATGGAGAGGAATCGAGAGCACGAGATGGTGGTACACTCCTGCGACTTCTCAATCTCTCGAGAAGTAATTTCTCGGAGAATGGTTGTCTTCACAGTTGGTCCCAGAGGCTAGAGAGGAGATCAACTTGGAGGAACATGACTATGCAAACTGCTCCCGAGTCTAGGTGGAAAGACAGAAAACCTAAAGTCTTGCTAAGGTAACTTCGAGGTTGATTATCGAGGAGTCAAGGCGAAGTTCGCCGAGATGTCGGCCCCAAAGAAAAGGAAAGAAGAAGGATGAGCTCACGGCAAATGGGATATATATGATGACTAAAGTACCCATAGGTCAAGCCACTAGGAAGATCAAGCATGACACGCAGCATATGATAGATACTTTATTCCTTAGGCTTGACAAAGAAAAGGCGGAGAAAGTTGAACTTCAGAAGCAAGTGTCTCAGTTGTGCGAGATTATTGCCAAAGTTGCCAAATCTTCCACTCAACCAATTTCAACACATACAGCGGTGAGTGATCGATCGTCTAATGCGAGAAGTGGAGGATGCAGGTAACTATGTTAAAGCTATCAATGAATGGAAGAGTCTAATCATTCACCAAGCTTCTGTACAACTCGGAGAGGTGCCAACTCGTCTAAAGGTTATGAAGGATGCATCGGTTCAGATGAAGCAACTGGTGATGAGCACAATAGACATGAGCACAGTAGCTGAAAGTAACCTAAGTACTTTGGTCAAAATAAATAAATTGCCGAGGGAGGTGTTGATTGCGGAATGAATTATGCCCGATGGATCAGTTGAGAAGGGGAAGCAACTTGAGTTTGTAGTATCTTTCCGCTTGGAGATCTTCAGAATCATGTTGAAAAGGATGCGGGCACTTGAAAGTATGGCATCATCATTACCAGACAATGTCATTGCTTTCACCAATGAGGAAGTGGTCGGGAATGTTTCTTCATACACAAGGACCATTCCTAGCAAAGTGCTTGATTCCCTGGAGGGATCTCTTTTGATGGTGCAAGAGAGAATTGATGGAGTTATTAGGCCTTTCACGATGGATTCCATCGATCAGTCTGGTAACGCGCTTATGCGAATGATATTGAGAAGTTCGGGCCTAGCTTGAAGGATGTGGAAGCGTGCATCGAGGTTTTGAACGAAGGCTTGCTGCAATTCAGGACAGAAAAAGAAGCTGTGGCTAAAACAGATGGGAAATTGCTGAATTACATGTTCGACAAGTATATTCAGTATCAAAACAAAAAGAAGATGTAGATGTTACAACTGACAAATCTTTCTTCTTCTATTTTCTACGTTCCCGGATGTAATTGTAAAACTTTAAAGTTGTTGGTTTTAAAACCATTACTTTAAGTTATGTGGAACGATTCTATAAGTTAAGTGACAGATGTGTATAATTTTGACTATAGATCCGGATGCATGTCACTTGGAGAGGAATTAAAGGAAGATGATTGCCAGATGTTATCTTTAATTCTTGTTTATGTTCTAGTTCAGTTGAGTTTCTCATTTGTAATTTTCCTTCTACATTCTATAAGTAGAGGAAGAACCTCCGGGTTAAAGAATCAGAATTTGTAAGCAACATTCTTGTGTTCCAGACTTTGTGTTGAAACCCCTGATAGCTATTTGAAGCAAAGGAATAGAAAGGAGCAGATTTCGAAGAACTTTGTGTCACGAAGCATTTTGTTTCTAACTTTTTGTCTTAGATCTACTTATAAACTTTGTGTTGTTCTAGATCTAGATCTGAAAGTTGTCTTTGCTTAAAATTTCGTATTAATATCTATTGGTTCTATCTATGTGCATGCAATCAACTCTGTAATCTATTGATTGGGTTGCACATCTATCCTCTTTCTTTCCTGTGTTTATATTATTTCCTTCTTCATTAGATATTTCCTTTCTTTTAACAAACTGCTTGCTACAAAACTATACAATGTTATGGTTCATGCGCTGCATGGTTAAAGTAATACCCCAAGTAGATACTAGCATATTTAATTGACAAATCTTACACAGAGATTTATTCATGATCGCCTAGGTTTTGGCTATGCAGAAAATCTAGCCAACATAATTAATTTGTCTAAAGGTGACCAGAGCTTAGGATTCCTTCAAGAGATTGCAAGAGGTTGCTTGGTCCAAAAAGGTGCAATAATGGATTTTATGAAAATAAGAAAATATTGCCACCAATGTGTAGAGCTCGAGAAAATATGCACTTTTAGAAAAAAAAACGGCACCTAAAATGGAGCCACGGGAAAGTTATGGCACTTGCAAGTTTTTGCCGCTACATCTTCCCGGACCCTTTCCAAAAATGGAAAGTTTTATTCTGTGCTTGTGTTTTCTTCACCAAAAATCCTAAACTGGAAATAAAATGTTGTTGATGAGTTTTCACGCAACTTTTAAAGGCAAAATTCATAATACAAGTTGCACTTTTTGGGAATGATGGTTTCTTAATGCAATTGGCATTTTTAGAAGTTGTCTAACAGGTAAATATTTGGCACAATGACTTAAGTGGAAAACGGGAAATTAGACCCTGTCAGGAAGGGTCTAATTTTACTTGCTTGCTCCTCATGATTTTCCCGCAAAGGATTTATTTAACTCCAAATCAAGTCGCACTTTTTAGCTTGCTTGACAATTTGGAATATTTGGCATAATGACTTAAGTGAAAAGCAGAGAATTAGACCCTAGCAGGTAAGGTAAAATTTTACCTGCCTGACCCTCATGTTTTTCCCGTAAAGCAAGTCAAATTCACCCATGTGAGTCGCATTTTTTAGAAGCTGCCTAGCAGGTTAATATTTAACATGACAACTTAAGTGAAAAGCAGAGAATTGGACCCTAGCAGGCAGGGTAAAATTTTGTCTGCTTGCCCCTTGTATTTTTCCTTGGCTTATAGCCAAAAAGTGTGACCCACTTTGGCATAGCTGCATGCTTTAAGAAGAATTTCTTTTAATTATTTTTGGCAAACTTGGGCACCCAAAGAAAGAGAAAAAACACATCTTATTATTAGAAATTGCTAAAAATAAGAGAAGCAATTGATAAAATTAGCATGCAATTGCCTATATAAGAAATGGACGCCATAAGGAAAGGGAAATTAATTTTTTTGTGTGGAGCTGCTGCCCTAGAAGGATATGGCGCCAAAGGTAGAGGTTGTGGGCATTAATAAATATTTTTAATTGTCGGGAAGCATCCAGTTTTGGCACCTAGGGTTGGAAAGGCTTTCTTTTTATTATTTTGGCTATTTGCATGTTGATGTGAGTGCACAGGGGAATAAAATAATATTTTAGGCTTGTTTGGCATGCAAGCAAAGTCTGAAAATTGAGGGCAACAAGCTTTATAATCAGGTTTTGGTGAAGAAATTAGATATTCATGCTATGAGCTTCATGTGTGTCTGAATTATTTGCAGGAATACTTCATTTATGCCCATATTGGTGAAGAAAGCAAAGTCAATGTCTGATACATTGAATATATCTTCAGAATCAGAGAAAGAAATAGATCTAGCTCTCATAATTGCAAAGGCTTCCGACAAAAATCATCCTCTTGTTTGTAATGCAACCCATGTGGAAGTCACCGCATGAAAAATTCCTTTCAAGAGCTTGTGCATGTGCTCTCAATCTCCCAAATTAAGCCTTCATTGAATTTACTTGTATTTTCCTTCACCCGGAGTGCTTTCCAGAGTTTTGTCTGAATTGTTTACGGCAAGCATTTTATTAGTGCACATGTTAGAGAAGAACAAATGCAAAAGCTTCAAGGATAAGAGGGAAGACAGGTCAAAGGCAACACCCGTAAGCAAATCACAGTCAGTTGCTTCCAGATCCAATTTGGTGAGAATCAAAGGCAAAGATTCAACAACATATGGGAGAAAAAAGCATCTCAGATTCAAGGCAGAGATATCATTTAGATCATTCATTGCTAAAATAGGTGAAGTAGAAGTACAATGCATATTGGATCAACATGCAAAGTATGGAAGAAGGAAAAACGAAGAGTGTTGTAACTGGAATAACTTCTTCTTTCTTTTATTTTCTTCGACAAAGTAATTTTGTAATCAATTAAATTGTAAAACTTAAGTGATTGGTTTAAAAGTCGTTACTTCAAGTTACTGGAAGAAATCAATTACTTGGAAATAGGTGGCAGACATGCAAAATAGAAGGTTCTATTTTCAGTTATAAATCATGCATGTCATGCAAAGAGGAATTCCAGGAGAAAGATTGCCAACTGCTTCCCTTTTCATAGCTTCCACATTTGGCAATTCATTAAAAACTTCCTATTTGTAATTTCCCTTTATACACTATAACTAGAGGAAGAACCTACGGGTTAAAGGATCATCATCACAATTTGTTAATCAGCATTCTTGAGTTCCAGACTTTGTGCTTATAGCCCTTGATGTCATTTTTGTGAAAGCTGAGGAATTGAATAAAGGCAGATTTTCGAGAGAACTTTGTGTCCACGGTGCATTTGCTTCTTACTTCTGTGTGGATCTTTAGATAAACTGTGTTATCTGAGATTTAGATTAAAAACTTTTCTTTTCCTTTCTTTACTTGAATATTGTGAGATCTACTTGTTTATTTAATCCATGTGTATGAAACCAACTCTGTAAACTATTGGTTGAATTACATATCTTCCTTTCTTCTTTCCCAAATTCCATTATTTCCCCCTTCTGAAAATACTTCATAAACAATTGCTTACTTGCTGCAGAATTGCTAAGCTATGGTTCATGAGCTTTGTAATTAAAGTAAAACCCCGCAAATAGTTATTAGGATTCATACTTACCAAATTGATAAACATCTTACATGGGAGCCTCACCGTTAAATGAGGGAGATTTATCTCATGACTGCCTAGGTTTTTAGCTTTGCAAAAAATCTAGCCTACAGAAGTGTTTGGTGGATCTATTCTTGCATGGGAAGATGAAGTAGGAGTATATCATGTATGATTTTTCTTAGCTCTTGGAAACCCTTTATATTTTCCCGTATCTCAACATTTGTCCTCTCGGGCCCTAACTAGGGTAAGACACAACTCAAATTCTAACCATCCATTCGAGCTGAAAATTTAGGAGCATCTCGCTTTTAGGGAGGACTATAAGTCTGTGAAATTTCATGAGATAACTCACACGTGTGAGAAAGTTTTAACAGGGTTAGCATTCTTTTATATAGGCACGATACCACGGTGGAGAAATTAGAGTGCATGAGGATGGGAATGATGGTTTCAAGCTACTAAACTTTGTATAAGCCATGTCCTTGACATCAATGCAAAGGATCCATGCTTCTTCAGTAAGATTATAATGGAAGGTTGGCATATCATGTTTTAGGGGCAAATTAGGCCTAGTTGTGGGTGTAATTTACAAAGGTCTGAAATGGTACAAAGTAAGGTACCTTGAATATTTGTATACATGTTGAAGGGGATAAAGGGTCTCCAAATCACTGGAGAAGTGGCATAGTTATTTTAGGAAATATTTAAATACTACTATGATGTTGCTTGGTGGAAGGGTGGTAGGCAATCAAGGCCTAATTGGAGAATCGGTATGAAGTGGGAGTGTAGAATGTAATGAAGGGTTAAGACACTTTGAGATAGGTCGACAAGTGCCACATGAGTGCTTGAGAGTAGAGATGAAGCCTATATGTTGTTTTGAGCATCTAGAAGACAAGAAGCCTAACAGACCTAGGAGTGAGAGATAGGGTAAATGCATGTTTGAGGTTGCTTTGATAAATTAGGGTATAGAATGATTGTAAAAGGCATGCAGAGATGATGTCTTGAGTGGAGAATGAAGACTTAGGAGCCATGGAAGCATGATCAATAACTAAGGTATGGATATCTATAGTTTGCCTTCATTAGCATTCTTATGAATATGAGCTACGTCTTAATGGACCTCAAGGTGTTGAAGCATACAAATGGTGTTAGAGAATCACCAAGGAGATCCTCGAGTAGCAGGGAACCGTGAATCAACATAGACAAGTTTTCAGTCCTTGTATGAAGGGATAGGAGGTTAAAAGGTAAGCTTGAAAACAAGTGTATACAAGTAAAATCTCTATAACCCCTGCACCAGCCTATTCTTAAATGGAATTGTTTCTGTACTTTCCAAGAACCGAGAGGACTATGAATTATTGTGCGATGGGGACATAGGGCAACTTATAACGTGGACAGGGAGCAACATTATCCTAGAGATGTGTAGAAGAAGAACATACAACTGCCATGCTCTAACTTCTTTCTCGCATGCATTTATTTATGGCTTCTTTTTGCAACTAGTATTGAGGCCTTCACAACACGTTCATTCATTCTCTATTAGAGGAATAGTTCGAGTGAGTAGAGTCTCTATTTCAAGCGGATGGCAAAATGGTCTTGTACAATTGTACCTATGCACAGATACAATCTTGGAGAAGAATGAAAAAGAAAAGGGGAGAGTTAGAGCTAGTCCAAAGGGCAAGAAAAGGCCAAAAAAAATTTTGGACTACAACTTTGTTTTGTTAATTTTTTTGTACAACCAAGACTTGAGACCAAAAATTGAAATGTGGAAATAAGCACTAAGAAAAACTTATACAAGAAAGGGAAAAATGCTAAATGATATTCAGAACACAAGGCAATTGCAAAACACAGAAACATTGCCAGGAAAACATTTGTAGCAACAACATTAAACAATTGCCGAAAGGCATGAAAAGCACAAAAAATAGCGATACACAATACATGCATCCTAGCAACAATGGTTTTATTATTTTTCGAGATTGTGTAAGGGTCGTAGCATCAAATAGGGGCTTATGTCGTTTCACTACATTCTTTTATATGATATGACCATGTGATGATGCAATGCAATTCTAGCTATTATAGACGTTGAGTGATGCCACACATGAACATCCAAGCTATGTTGTTTGTTCTTTTTTTGTATTTTTTCTATTGTTGTTGCTACAATAAAGTGATGCAATAGAGTTTTGCAATTCTAGTACTCGAACACAACCTCGAAACAACCATTATAGAAGCCAACCCATATGATATTAATACAACATTATGGGAAAATAAATAGTCAATTGTAATAGTTAAACTAAACTGAATTTTCTTTTGGTTTCAACGTCTAATGGTATTTGCATTTTGATGTGCACAAGGCAATTGCAAAACTCGTAACAATTTGAAAGAAAGCATTGATAGTATCAAAAACTAATCATTGCACAAAGACATGAAAAATAAATAGATGCAACACATGCCTAGGCAAAAATAAGAACTATCAACATCAAATCATAAAGATAAAAACACAACAGGGAATCATAGACAAATGTAATAAAGTCATTGTTTTTGTAATTTGAACTCTAATTTTTATCGTCTTGCATTTTTGCATATTGTTGGTAAGAAAATCATGCAAAATGTCAAGGTCTTTCAATGATTGAACATTTGAGATTACACTAAATTTTAAATCTAAGATGTTAAGGTCTTTCAGATGATTGAATTCTCGATGTTACAAAAAATTTCAAACTTTGACTATAATTAGTGACAATATAGATTATTATTATTATTACCTCTTCAAAGGAAGTTTGTGAATAATATTGAGGCTTTGTCCAATAATACACCTATATCAAAATTTTCTATATAGACACTACACTCAATATACTTTTTCACTAAGAATATGTTTCTCAAAAAAAAGATTTTATTAGTATCTCTATGTAAATGCTCGAGTCAAATCTCCAACCGTCACTCATGCAAAACATAAGAAGACATATTTATGGTATATATTTAGACACATGAACACTAAACCTACATTTATATTTTCAGTTTTATATATAGTGTTACATGGGGATGCACCCTTATCCTTAGGCTGTCCCAAATGTTCCAGGACTTGGGGACGGGGATAACCCTCTGATATCCTGCCCAAGCAAAAATCAAGGGGATGTCCCCCGAGTTCAAGGATGCACCAGACGCCCCGGTGCTTCAACATTTCGGGGACGCCATGACGTCTCCATAATGGTCAAGGGACGTCGAACGAGCCCCTATGGCCCAACCACTATCAACATAAAAATTTACAAACTCATATGGGTAACTACCAAGACTATGAATTTCTAAATTGTCTACCCAATTAATGGGTGAAATTGACTAAATTTGCATTTTTTATTGGACACGTCACATACTAATATCAACATTTTACCCTTGATAATAACAAGCCAATGGAAGTGTAATGTCCCCATTTTGAAGATGTTCATAAGGGGAAAATTATATTAAATAATTAAATATTATTGTATGGAGAGTGATTTTTATCATTTGACATTATAAAACAATAATTATTGAATTATGTAATTTATTTAATTTAATTCCCATAATGCAAATTTTTTTAAAAATAGGGAATTAATTAAATAACTTTTGGGTGGCTTTTAATATTAAAATCACCCTTAGAAAGGGGACGCCACATCTAGGGAGGATAAAATATTTTTATTTAATGATTTCACTCGCTAGGATTTTGAATTTTGTAATGCCTCCTTGTTTATAAAAGGAGAGCTTGGGATCTTTCGAGACTTATGTTGGATTGATCATTTGATTTCACTCCATGCTTGGAGTATTGGGATGTATGCCTCAGAGAGTGATTTTTATCATTTGATATTATAAAGCAATAATTATTTAATTATGTAATTTATTTTATTTAATTCCCACAATGCAAAATTTAAAAAAAAAAGGATTAATTAAATAATTTTTGGGTGGCTTTTAATATTAAGATCACCCTTAGAAAGGGGACGTCACATCTAGGGAGGATAAAATATTTTTATTTAATGATTTCTCTCTCCTAGGGATTTCAAATTTTGTGCCTCCTTGTTTATAAAATGAGAGCTTGGGATCATTGGGAGACTTATGTTGGATTGATCATTTGATTTCACTCCATGCTTGGAGTATGGGATGTATGCCCTAGTTCTTGCATTGTGCTCTCTCTCATTTGGATCCATTATTGAAGACTCATTGTTCTCTCCATTGTGCTCTCTTGTGTTGAATGAATTTATGCATTGTCTCTCCATTCTAAGCATTGGCGACTTGTCTAGAGTATTGGCACATTTTATTGAGAGTAAAATTTGCATGTTATTGAATATTGTGAAGGGTTTTATGGTGCTTTATGATCTGTTGGTTATTATTGCATTAATTAGAGCCATAACGACTTGCATAAGTGGTTGTTTGGGCATGTTTGGGTGTCTTTGAGGTAGATCTTCAATCTGATCTGAATTGGCATAGTTTTCTAAGTGTGGAACAACTATTTTGGGTGTGTTGAAAGGTTAGAAAGTGCTGCAAATAATTTATGCAATTTATTCTAACCCTAGCGACTTGCATTCAGATTTTGGGGGCTATTTTGAAGGGGTTTCAGTGATCTAAAAATTCAGATCTAAGGTGCAGTGGAAAGCCCTAGATTTCTAGTTCATTTTGCATCTTGTTTCATGCAAAAACTCCAAGTATTGAGTAAGATATTAATTTTTGAAGTTTCAGTTGTTTGGGTGCATTTTAATTGATTAATTGTTATAAAAATCAGATCTGCAGTTTGGGGTCAATTTAATATTGAATGTGGTTGTAAAAATTAGGAGAAATAAGGAGAAGGTGATTTCATAATTTTTGGAGTGGATTTGATGCCCTAAATGTGTTGGGCGACCTACTTTTTAGGGAAAAATTAGGGTTTCGTGTTTGCTATGCGAAATCTGGTTTTAGAATATTATTCTTCATATTTTTGTGGCCCAAAATCCGAAGCTTGGATGGTTAAGCGGGAAATAATTTTGGAAGATTGCAGCAGTTGGGGTTTGAATATTAATTATTTTTCAACTGTTAAAAATCTGATTTGAATGTGTTTAAATTCTGATTGTTTTCTTCCAATTTATCCCACCACCTTGGCTAGTTCCAACCCCATTTGGGTTCGAAATAGCTGACATTGGGATATTTTAGGTTGAAGCAAAAGGGTTTTCCCATTCTTTGCTTAATCTTGATAAGTATTTCTCCATTTTCCAAATTGTCCTAGAAAGGAAACATTATAGGAAGTCAACAAATCGCTCTATTTATGAAGCGAATGGAGCTTTACAAATTGGACATTGATTCTTCTGAAGCAGCCATTGCTTGATACAGGCAAAATGAAAACTATGATCACAATTTAGCCTGCCCAACTCATTTCCATCTTCATGCTCTTCCGTATGAATAGAGGGAACAACCATTATATTTTGACCCTCCTGAAAAAACGTAGGAATCGAACATGATAGGATACAACTGTCTAAAGAGCATTAGAAATTACTTTGATTACGCGAGTATTCCTCAGAGGACTCCTTTATTTATTGAGTTGCCATTTTGGTTATGTACTTATGACATAATAACATATGTACTCTTCTCATGCTAATTAATGAAGACTTGTTTTTCATTGTCATATTGTTGATGTATCATTGTATCGCTATCTAGTATCAATGTATCTTGATTCTAATTTCTATGTTAATGTCAATGACTCGATATGAAACATTGAAATATGAATATTAAATATAGCATTTTGGCTTATGTGATGAATAATTGGATCACTTGTTTCAATCTTCGAGCTTTTAGCTTTAAGTCTTAGTTTATTCATGTTATATTTGTAATATAGTAATGTCCCCTTTTTCGAATTAATTCATTTGAAGACTTCTTGCCCATTCCACTTATGTGGACAAGAAGTAGGTGAACAAGGGAGGTCTTTGGTTGATGTTTTAGTCTTTCTTTTATTAACATTTACATTTTTCTTTAGTATTTTCCTATGAAGTGGGTCGGCTCGGTTGGAGAGCTTTTAAGGCAAGTTAAAATAAAGTAAACTTCTTTTTGAGGTCGGTCATGGGGAATTCCCTCCATGAGACTTTGGCACCACCATATGGATATAAAAGGAGTCACTTAGGCTCATTTTGGGCATATTTTTCTTATTATAATTTTATCTACTTGGTTTTGGGGCCGATTGCTCTATTCCATTCCACTAGAGGGTGAAAATCCTTTGGTGTGGCAAGCAAGGAAGATGAAACCCTTCCTTGTTCAAGGTTAGAGAATGAAAACTCTCCAAATTGGTGGTTGGAGAAAGAAGACTATCTTGTTGGTTGGCAGCTAGGCATTTGAAATATATCCGCAACCAAGAGATATTGTTCTAAACTTAAGAAACTCTCTAGCCAAATGTACTTTAATTAATTATTAATGGTTGGTGGAAAAGTTAAGTAATATAAAAATAGAAAATAAAGGTACTTTATTAATCCCACATGGAACGCCCACTTGAAAAATGGAGACAAAAGAGTATTAAAGGAGGTGAAGAGGGGTTCATTTGGCATCTTTTGGTCATTTTGAGATCTATTTTCTTGTTTGGGCTGATTGCTCCTCCATTTCTCCACTAAAGGACGAAACCCCTTTGGTGTACTTGCATTAGAGGACAAAAACCCTCTCTTGCTAACGTTGAAGAATGAAAACACTTCATCCTTTTATTAAGATCCTTCATTTGAAGTTACTCTTGAGCTTTAAGGAGTATTTCAGATTTTCAGTAGTAATGAAGAACCAATATTGCAAATTTGAGGCTTTGCAGCTAGGGTTTGAAGACAAAAGTAACGACCCCCTTGTGGGTGAAGTTTGACACATCCTAGGGCACGGCTATCCTTGATCTCATCACCAACAACTTTTCCATAATTTTGGAGGCCATATTCAGCTTTGTTTCAGTTGATCTGGGCTTGGAAACCCTTCTTTCCGGCCACTTTTGTAAGTTGTATTTCTGCAGATCTATAATAAATTTCCAACACTTGTTTTGGGTCCTAAAAATTATATATTTTGGTATTCTTGCATGCATAATTCATTTTGAATATTTTGGCAAGATATTTGAGTAATTTAAGATCAGATTTAAGGGTTTTTGGTCTCTATAGCAGCTCGCCATATCTAGGGTATTTCAGATCTGTATTTTGTGGATAAATTGCATTATTATCCTAATATTTCTTCATCCAAATTGCTGTTATAAATCAGAAATATCGACTCAAGTGTTACCTTTTGATTATAATATATCCCATTGGTGTTATTACAATGGTATTAGTGCAATGGTTCCTTGCCAATCCACGGAGAAATATATTAAAAAAATCAGATCTTCATGCACACGATGAAACAAGCTCCGGTTTATCGCAAAAAATCAGACTCCAAGGAAAGAAACCATGGATGATCTAGAGCAAAGAGCTCCTCCTACAGATGACATGAGTTTTATGCAAGAAGTAATCACAAGGAGCCAGAGGGAGTTGCAACAATCTTTTCAGCAGGTCTTGAGGGAATCTCAAAGGGAAATGTGTGATGCATTGACAATCTATTATGAACTTGGCTAAGGCTCTACATGGACACAATATAAACAAATCAGAAAACCAAAGAGCAACAAATAACGGTGAAGGGGTTTGGTCAGCCCTTCTATAAACAACACCATGAGTCTCCTTCGGAATTATCATCTACCATGACTAAAATCTTTCAAAAATCAGCAATGTAATCTTCTATCGTGCCCCGTTTGTTTGAGCTGGGAAAGATCATGGAAGTATGCTTCGATCCATCCTTTCGAACCTCTCCACGAGCCTTGTGCAAAACTCTTCATAGGAATGAATGCTCGATGCCACCAATCATGGGCAACTCCTTCAAGGTGAAGGGTTGCAAATTTTATTGCCTCTTCTTCCGCCATAGGTCTCAAGGACAAGTATGTGTCAAGTTTTTGGATCCATGCCCTAGTTGATCCCTTGTGGAGCCATCAAAAGTGGGAAGATTCATCTTACCCAAAGCATGTTGCACTTCTCCCTTTGGTGCTAGGGTTCTTTGTCGATAATGTTTTTCTTCTGTCCTTAATTTGATGAAATCTGTGAGAGACATTGCCTCCGAAACTCATTTGGCATTGTTTGGTACTCTTCAAGCCATATGGTGTAGTCATGAGCTTGTCTAGGGCTCCCATGTGGAGCAACCGCTTTTGGTCACGAACTGGGGTTTGTAGGGCCTTGCAAAAGAAATTTTCTCCTTCTTTGATTCACGAGGGTTGTAGGAATCCTCTTCCCCTTGGCCAAACCACTACCCTGCATGTTTTGGATGGCTAGGGAAAGCCTATCCAATGCATCCACTATTCCTTCTTGTGTCTTCACGATCATCTCCAATTTTTCTATCCCCGGTCTCGCGGTTTTCTTCTTTTCCCTTCTCTGGTAGTACTACATACCGTTGTCATCTGTGATACTTCATAGCTCCATTTGGGAGGATGGAGCTCTAATACCATTGTAATGTCCTTTTTTAGGGGGACGGAAATGACTAAAAGCTGAGATGTAAACTTAAAAATCAGATTACGGAACTGTTGTAGATGGCTGATATCAGCCCTGCAATCTGCAAATTAAGACCTCCGTAGGACAGCAAATTCGTGGAGAAGTTAAACCCTTCAAAGGTGGGTTAAACCTTGTTAACACACTTCAATTCTTATGCCAAAATTATTAAGAAACCCTCAACAAACACAATCAGCTGTTAGAAATCAGAATTGAGCTTGGAAATAATTAATTTTGGAAACCCTCAACCAACGAACTTCAACAAGCTTGGAAAAATAGTAAATCACCTCCAAAATTCACGAAACTCAAGATCTTGGCTTTTAAAAATATGGAGAATAAGATAATAAATTCATATTGATCAAATTATCATCAACACATACCAAATAGTACTCCCAAGTGGGTCGCTCCACTTCAAATAAATAGATTATTGATCCAAAAAGATAAATCATGCAAGGAAATGATAATTTATTGCTTTCCAAACCAGCTTGCATACATAAATCCTTATGGAAGGGTTTTCGTCCTCCACAAGCCCTCAATCAAGGGTTTTCATCCTTCCTTGTAATGTCCTTTTTAGGGGGACTCAGGAAATGACCAAAAGCTGAGATGTAAACTTAAAAATCAGATTAGGGAACTGTTGTAGATGGCTGATATCAACCCTGCAATCTGCAAATTAGGCCCTTCCTAGGGCAGCGACTTCCTTGGAGAAGTTAAACCCCTCAAAGGTGGGTTAAACCTTGTTAACACACTTCAATTCTTATGCCAAAATTATTAAGAAACCCTCAACAAACACAATCAGCTGTTAGAAATCAGAATTGAGCTTGGAAATAATTAATTTTGGAAACCCTCAACCAACGAACTTCAACAAGCTTGGAAAAATAGTAAATCACCTCTTAAATTTACGAAACTCGAGATCTTGGCTTTTAAAAATATAGAAGATAAGATAATGAATTCATATTGATCAAATTATCATCAACATATACCAAATAGTACTCCCAACCGGGTCGCTCCACTTCAAATTTATAAATCATTAATCCAAAAAGATAAATCATGCAAGGAAATGATAATTTATTGTTTTCCAAACTAGCTTGCATACATAAATCCTTATGGAAGGGTTTTAAATCCTCCACAAGCCCTCAATCAAGGGTTTTCGTCCTTGTAATGTCCTTTTCAAAATGAAATGACCAAAAGTTGAGATGTAAACTTAAAAATCAGATTAGGGAACTGTTGTAGATGGCTGATATCAGCCCTGCAATCTGCAAATCAAGCCCTTCGTAAGGCAGTGAATTTCGTGGAGAAGTTAAACCCTTCAAAGGAGGGGTTAAACCTTGTTAACACACTTCAATTCTTATGCCAAAATTATAAAGAAACCCTCCACAAACACAACCAGCTGTTATAAATCAGAAATGAGCTTAGAAATAATTAAGTTTAGAAATCCTCAACCAACGAACTTCAACAAGCTTGGAAAAAAGTAAATCACCTCTTAAATTTACTTAAACTCGAGATCTTGGCTTTTAAAAATATAGAAGATAAGATAATAAATTCATATTGATCAAATTATCATCAACATATACCAAATAGTACTCCCAACTGGGTCGCTCCACTTCAAATAAATAAATCATTGATCCAAAAAGATAAATCATGCAAAGAAATGATAATTATTGTTTTCCAAACTAGCTTGCATACATAAATTCTTATGGAAGGGTTTTTGTCCTCCACAAGCCCTCAATCAAGGGTTTTCGTCCTTGTAATGTCCTTTTTCGTGGGGCAGGAAATGACCAAAAGTTGAGATGTAAACTTAAAAATCAGATTAGGGAACTGTTGTAGATGACTGATATCAGCCCCCCGCAATCTACAAATCAAGCCCTTTCGTAGGAAGTGAATTCCGTGGAGAAGTTAAACCCTTCAAAGGAGGGGTTAAACCTGTTAACACACTTCAATTCTTATGCAAAAATTATTAAGAAACCAGAAATCAGCTGTTAGCAATCAGAAATAAGCTTGGAAATAATTAATTTTGGAAATCCTCAACCAACGAACTTCAACAAGCTTGGAAAAATAGTAAATCACCTCTTAAATTTACGAAACTCGATATCTTGGCTTTTAAAAATATGGAGAATAAGATAATAAATTCATATTGACCAAATTATCATCAACATACCAAATAGTAGTACTCCCAAGTGGGTCGCTCCACTTCAAATAAATAGATCATTGATCCAAAGAGATAAATCATGCAAGGAAATGATAATTTATTGCTTTCCAAACCAACTTGCATACATAAATCCTTATGGAAGGGTTTTCGTCCTCCACAAGCCCTCAATCAAGGGTTTTCGTCCTTGAGAAAGGTCCTCAATCAAGGGGTTTCGTCCTTGAGAAAGGTAGGAAAGGTGCTTCACAAGCAAACCTTAACCAAGATATGAAAATTCACCAAAACATAATTCAATAAGCGACTTCCTTTTATAACCACAAGGAGTATTTTTGCAATAAAAATGATGGCTGACCCTTAAGATAAAGTGCTTTTAAATATCTAATTAGTATTTGGAGCTTACATGCTCAAAATAATTTTATTTCCTAACTACTTAAGTCCTATTGGAGCACTAGGCTTCCCAATAGGATACATGATAATAAATAAAATAACTACCTAAACAACAATAAAAATATAATTTAGATCTTCCCCTTGCTTTCTTCCTTAGACCCACGAGGAGAAAAATGGGTTAAGGTATTCATAAATCAACCTTCAAAAAGGGACATGACATATGAATAGTCAAATTCAAACCCAAAATGTCTAAATGATAATATTTGAGAAAAACATGAAAGAATGATACATAATTTATTATGTGTATTGCGATATGTAGGGCCTCATAGCTAACATAATCGCTTAACATGTCTTATCACATTTATCTATGCTTTCATAGTATTATTAGGTCATCCTATGTAGTAACCAAGGCCTACGTAGGGTATAAATAGGAGGTAGTGGTTAGTAGTCAGATCATCATATTATGCGTATCGTAGTCTTATCAGAAGGTTATGGATAAGGCATAATTGAATATTCTTCTCGATTTCTATCACATTTGGTGTTCTATTTATTTTATTTTACATATCTAAGTAATTTCATTACAAGTGGTATCGAGCTTCTGATTCAAGCAAAAACTAGGTCAAAACCCCAATTTTGAAGTTTCACAATGTAACTCATAAACCATTGCTAATTGTTCTACAACTTTTTCACTAAAGTTGTGAAATCGATGCATGAGGCTACCCTCCAAATTTAAGCTTTACCGGATTTATTTTGCAAAAAGTTTTACCATTTTAAGATTTTGAAAAAAATTCTCCATAGGCTGAAAATTCTGGAATATTTCTGATTTCTTTACATTTTCAAAAGGCTTGGGATATTTTAATTAGCATCTATTCTCTATGTTTTTTAATTCGATGCTGAAATCAACCTGATCTCATTCGGTCAAAGTTTGGTCAAAGGTGAACATCAAATTTTGCATAGTCAAGTCTCAAATATGACATGACCACAAAATACTAGTTGTGGAAAGAATTCTTATACACTAAGGATAACTCCAAAAGAAAGAAGAGATAGAGTCAAAGTTTGGAAAAGGTGGAACTTTTGATATGATGTCTTTTTTGGTGGATGAAAAGTGCAACGACTTGAGGAGAGTGATGTATCCCAACCAAGAGATATTGTTCCAAACTTGCAAAAATTCTTGACTTTTAACTTGTAGGCATTTTGTCAAACATTTGCATGCAATGTTTAGAACAGCTATGACAATGATCATAAATCCATCACATAATCATGAAAATATTCAAAGATTGCATAGTGTCATTCCGTCAAATAGTTGGCAATCATTCTATTGAACTGGAAATGTCATTGACACTCTCATAAGCAGTTAGAAAAACAAGGAATAAGGCAAAGACATTTTAACAAACATTTACCATACATCCAACTGAAGCAAACATTCCAATATATAGTGTTCAAATTAATAATTTCAGACCTCTTAAATGATACAGCTGCTGCTGGTAATATATTTTTGAGTGTAGTGATCCACGGTGTTGGCATGCATTCGATATTAAACTCAAAAATTATTATTCCTTTGAACAACTGAGTATGGTTGAGTTGTACAACAGAAAAATCAGTCCTTTGCAATGAACCTGAATATTTATACTAAGAGCATCTCCATACAGCATATATAAAATTCAGAAAATATTATACTTGCAACAATTGAGAATGACTGTTTGTACAACAATAACAATCTGATTTTCTGTTTAAAACTGCATTAATACTTCTGAAGTAGCAGTGCCCAACAATAGATGGATATTAGACAACCACGATTTTGCCTGAAATGCCCTCACAAATAAACTCCAATATGCAGGAAATGGTCTTCAACACCTGTAAATACAACTACTAGGGATTGAGGATGAATCCTCTCACCGAAATAGCCCTTCCAACTAGGGTCCAAAGTCTCCTCTGCACTGGGATCCCAAGGGATTTCACTCCTTGAGCAAGAGAAATGAACAAGCAGGCTCACCAAAGTTTTTTGAGGAAATGTAAATGAACATAACCTTCATTTTAATCCCAAACTCATAACTCCTTTGAAACCCTAATCCTCCACTTTTTCAATGCCACTTTATAAAATAATAATTAATATATCACTTTAGTCATAAGCCATGACTTAAAGCACCTCAAAGTGAAATTATAATATAAAGTGCATTAAAAATATTTCAATGTAAAATTATAACGTTAATGCATCTAAGGGTCCAAATATCCCCTTTACATCTCCTTGGTGTCCCCAGATTTCACTCTGAAATTTGAGACTACCCCATGTTAAAAAAATTCGTACTTTTAAAATAATGGGTCGTTTTGTGTTTTTATTGCCAGAAAATGTCTGTATTGCGTCAAGATATTCCCAGAGAGTCATATAAGCCAATTTCGCCAAATACCCAGATGCCCAAACTCGTTATATTCTGTCGCTGGGGTTTGCCTACGGAAATTTTTATTTAATTATTTTAAGCCCCGTTTGAGGTAAATTGTGCTCCGGTTTAACCCTGTTGAGGTTTTACATGTCAATATTCCCATATACCAGTAGGGTTTTCACCAGAATGAATCCTGGGCTTTATCTGTGACTTCTGACAACATTTTATGTTTTTGGTGTTTTTCTCGTTTTGTTTTCTGTGAAATTTCTCTAGGTCAATGCCTTTGTCGGTTTAGTCTGATTTCTTTCCTGGGGTATTTGGAGATCATCTATGGACGTTATGCCAGAAGGAATTTGCCACAGGAGGTTTGGTTCTCTCTAAAAAGACGAAGTCATGCACAAAAAAGGCCTCTTCTAGGCAAGTCACATTTTTGGGAAAAGAAGGTTTTAAGCTACAATGGGATTTTGGTAGCAATGCAGCAGTGTGGGAATTTTGTACCGCCTAAGCAGGTACTTTTTCCCATGGAAACAAAGTCACTTAAGTCACAATGGAAAATTATAAAAGTAAGTAGGCGGGGAATTTCTTACCTGCCTTGCAGGTGAAAATTCCCATTGTGAAATAAAAAAAAATCACTTAAGGCATTGATGGGAATTTCTTACCCGCTTGCAGGTAAAAATCTCATTATGAAGTCAAACAACTTAAGTGGATCATGGATTTTGGAGCAAGCGGTGCAGGTGAATAATCCCATTAGAAATTGACTTTTAAAAATAGAATTCACCCTTGCCAAAAAGTGCGACCCACCTTGGGTGAATAATAATGCATTTAATAATATTTATTCACCCAATTTTGGTGCCCAAGCATGAGGAAAAGTCAACGCATGATGAAAGGATAAAGAAGATTGGAAATAGAATTCTAAAATTAAATAAATTTAATTTATTTAATGCAGCCCCCTCTCATGCAAAAAAGTGCGACCCATATTGAGGAGAAATAATACTTTTTAAAGTATTAATTAATGGAATTAATTCCTATTTTTGGTGCATAAGGTCAAAGCACACTGTGAAGTCAATGTGGACTGGAAGTAGAAAGCTAAAATTAAATAAATTTAATTTATTTAATGGCAGCCATGAGCATGCACAAAATAGGCGCCCAAATTGAAGAGAAAAAACATGTTAATTAATTAATTACAGGAATAGGAGGGGCAATAATTAATTATAGAATGATGAAGGTTATATAACCATGGGCTGCCATAAGGATGAATTAATTAATTCTTTAGCAAGGAAGTGCAGCCTAGGCAATTTTGGCGCCCAATTAAGGAGGAATTTTGCTTAGAAGGTCTTTTCACCGCCAAAAGCTTCAAAGTTTGGCGCCTAGGTTCAAAGGAGCTTGATTTTAAGTCCGATTAATTGTCTCGCATAGTGGTACAGTGCTCAGTGAAGTTGACAAAATTCATGCTTGTTTTGCATGCAAATAAAACCTCAAATTTTAGGGCAGCGGGTTTTATATGTAGATTTTTATGATAAAAATCAAGTGTTCATACTCCAGATTCCGTCTTTATCTGAATTAATTGCAGGTATTCATTACAGGTGCTTATATAATTTAAAGGGAGCTTAAATCAATGTCCAATACATTGAATATATCTTTCAAATCTGAAGAAATTCCCAGATCTACACCAATTGTAAAGAATTCGACGATCAAGTAAAAAAGAAAAAGAGTTGCTCGACAAAGATTGCTCTGGCCAATGCAAAGCATGATGAAAGAAAAGGATCAGCAGAATCATGCATAGATCCAGATCCTGATTCAGATCCAGATCCTGATTCAGATCCAGATCCAGATCCATAATTGCAAAGGCTTCATCCTTTGTTTCGAATGCGGCTTCGTGAAGAAGTCGGTGCATGGAGAATTCCTTCCAGACCTTGTGCGTGTTCTCCCAATCTTCCAAATTAAGCCTTCATTGAATTTGCATTCACCGCAGTGTTTTCTGAATTTATAATTGCTCATATGCTATTAAAAATAAAAATGATGAGTTATTTACGGCAAACATTCAGACCGATGCATGTCAAGAAGAACTACAAAAACTTCAATGATAAGAGGAAAACAAGGCAAAGGCAACACCAAAGCAAAAGCAACATTCCCAGATCCACCGCTTCCAAATCCATTTGTTTCCAGATCTAGTATGGTGAGAATCAAGGGCAAAAGAATCAATCATGCATACACAATATGAAAAAAGAACAAGACTGCAGCCTTTCCTCATTTTCTTCTTTTTCTTATTTCTCCGACAAAGTAATTGAGCGATCAATTAAATTATAAAACTTAAGTGATTGGTTTAAAAGTCATTACTTGAAGAAGTCAACTACTTGGAAATAGGTGGCAAAAATACAAAATAGAAGGTTCTATCTTCAGTTACAAATCATGCATTTCATGCAAAGAGGAATTCTAGGAGGAAGATTGTCAATTGTTTCCTTTCCAACTTCCACATGTGTCAATTCAACTAAAAGCTTCCTATTTGTAATTTCCCCTCTACATGCTATAAGTAGAGGAAGAACCTACGAGTTAAATGATCAAAATTTGTAAGCAACATTCTTGTGTTCCAGACTTTGTGCTGAAACCTCGATAGCTATTTGAAGCAAAGGAATAGAAAAGAGCAGATTTCCGAGAGAACTTTGTGTCACGTGCATTTTGTTTCTAGCTTTTGTCTTAGATTTACTTATAAACTTTGTGTTATTCTAGATCTAGATCTGAAAGTTGTCTTTGCTTATAATTTTTGTGTTAATATCTATTGGTTCTATCTATGTGCATGCAATCAACTCTGTAATCTATTGATTGGGTTGCACATCTTCCCTCTTTCTTTCCTACGTTTATATTATTTATTTCTTCATCAGACATTTCATTTCTTTAAACAGTTGCTTACTTGTTGCAAAACTATACAATTATGGTTCATGAGCTGCATGGTTAAAGTAATACCCCCATATAGATACTAGCATATTTAATTGACAAATCTTACACGGGAGCCTCACCGATAAATGAGGGAGATTTATCTCATGACTGCCAAGGTTTTCAGCTATGCAGAAAATCTAGCCAACACTCCCACACCTCAGTTCACAAGCGAATAAACAAGAAAAAAACGGCGGAATAGGCCAACTAGGCCTTCAAGCATTTGGAAAAGGACATTATAGAGAGTGCAAAACAAGTAGTCGAAAATGAAAGAAGATATAGATGGCATCAATCAAAAATTGGGTACTCTCACGGATGTTGTCAATAAGATAAACAGAACAACCCAATTCCAATCCAAATGTTGCACAACCCCATCTCATGGCTAGCACTAATTGCCTAAGCCTGGATATATGCATAATTTTTATGGGAAGGATCCGCTCAACTATGCCATCCTTATATCTAGAACCTGAAAAATTCACTTAGTAATCTCGAAATCTGTGACTACCCTATCCGAAAAAAAAATCGTACTTTTAAAATAATGGGTCGTTTTGTGTTTTTATTGCCAGAAAGTTCTTGTATTGCGTCAAGATATTCCCAAAGAGCCATATTAGTCATTTTTGCCAAATACCCAGATGCCCAAAATTGTTATATTCTGTCATCGGGATTTGTCTGCAGGAAATTTGTATTTAATTATTTTGAGCCCCGTTTGAAGCAATTTGCGCTCCGATTTAACCCTGTTGTGGTCGTGACATATCATTATTCCTATATACCAGTAGGGTTTTAACCAGGAATGAGTTCTGGACTTTATTTGTGACTTTTGGCAACGTTTTGTGTTTTTGTGTTTTTCCTGTTTCGTTTTCTGTGAAATTTCTCTAGATCAATTCCGGGTCGGTTGGCTTTCGATTCTTGGCCTAGAGTAATCGGGATTATATACGCACGTTATGCCGTAAAGAAGTCGCCATCGAGGTCCGGTTCCACCGGGAAAAACGAAGTCGTGCACCAAAAGCCTCTTTGGGCTAGCCGCATTTTTGAAAAAGAAGAATTGAAGTGGATCATGGAAAAATTAGGAAGCAGCAGGCGGTGAGAATTTTTGTACCGCTAAAGAAGGTAAAAATTCCCATGGAAGCAACGCCACTTAATGAAAATGGGAAAATTAGAGGCAAAAGAGTAGGCGGGAATTTCTTACCCGTCTTGCAGGTAAAAATTCCCATCAGGAATAAAAGAAAAATCACTTAAGTGAATCATGGGATTTTATTACGCTCTGCCTGCAGGTAAATAATCCCATAATGAAAGTCAAGTGACTTGTTTAACCATGGGATTTTTAGGGCTGCTTTGCAAGATAAAAATCCCATTGTCATGTGTTTCTTAAAAATAGAATTCTTTATGCCAAAAGTGCGCCCCCTTCGAGAAGTAAAGGCAGCGTTTAAATTCATTAATTTAATTAATTATTCATCCGATTTTGGCGCCCAAGCTTGTGAAAAATCAACAAAGTTAAGGGACAAAAGGTGGTTGAAAATAGATTGTATTCTAAAATTAAATAAATTTATTTATTTAATGGCAGCCCCTTTATGTCAAAAAAAGTGCGCCCCTTTTTGGGAGAGAAATAATACTTTTAAAGTATTAAATGATTAAATTAATTCCTATTTTAAAGTGTGGCTAAGGTCAAAGCATACCGTGAGACTTGAGTTAACTGGAAGTAAGTCTAAAATTAAATAAATTTAATTTATTTAATAGCATTATGGACATGCACAAAATAGGCACCCCATTTGAAGAGTGAAGCTTATTAATTAATTAATTAATTGTCAGTAATAGCAAAGGCATTAATTAATTATAGAATCACAAGGGTTATATAAGCAGGGCTGCCATAAGGATGAATTAATTAATTTCGGGTAAAGAAGTGCATGCAGCCCATAGAAAAAATGCACCCCATTTGAAAAGGATTTTTGCTCAAAAGAAGGTGAATTTAATTTATTTAATGGCAGCATGCACAAAATAAGCGCCCATTTCAAGAGTGAAGTTTATTAATTAATTAATTAATTGTCAAGAAAGCAAAGGTATTTAATTAATTATAGAATCACAAGGGTTATATAAGTTGCCCTAGGTTGCCATAAGGATGAATTAATTAATTCACGGGTAAAGAAGTGCAGCCCAAGTAAGAAAAGTGTGCCCCATTTGAAGAGGATTTTTACTCAAAAGAAGGTGAATTTTATTTATTTAATGGCAGCCATGAGCATGCACAAAATAGGCGCCCCATTTGAAGAGTGAAGTTTATTATTAATTAATTAATTGTCGATGCAATCGCGAAGGCATTAATTAATTATAGAATCACAAGGAGCTATATAAGTAGGGGCTGCCATAAGGATGAATTAATTAATTCACAGGTAAAGAAGTGCAGCCCAGAGGAAAAGTGTGCCCCATTTCAAGAGAATTTTTGCTCAAAACAAAGTGAAATTAATGCTAAAAGCTTCCAATTGTGGTGCATGATTGAAAGAAGTTGATTTGTGTCTGAAAAATTGTTTGCACAAGTGATACAGTGCTCAGGGAAGTTGATAAAATTCATGCTCGCATCAAGCATGCAAATAAAACATCAATTTTGGGGCAGCGTAAGCTTGAATTATGCAGATTTTTATGATTAAAATTCACTGCTCATGTTCGGTTGCCATCTTTGTCCTAATTAATTTTAGGAATTCATTAAGTGTGCTTTACAAAAGAAAAGAGCTTTAATCAATGTCGAATACATTGAATATATCGTCCGAATCAAGAATTATCCGAGATCTACACGGTTTTGAAGAATTTCGGCCGAATAAGAAGAAAAAGAATTATTCAAACAAAGATGGACAAAGCCATGGCAGAGGGATGAAAAAGAAAAGAAAGCACAACAGGAGTCATGCATCACTTCCAAATTTGCAGACATAGGAGACAGATCTAGGCTCGGAATCTCTTTCCGAATTGATTGATAGATCCCAAGCAGAAATACTTCACTCATGCGTACGTTAAAAGCAAAGTGGAATTATTCGAAGCAACCTTACCATACACAACCCAAAGATTGCTAAGAGTTTGTTATGGAGTGTGTTAGGTCTTACCATCCTTCATCCAGATCAATTGTGAGATGTTACGGAAAACAATAATTCATTGGACGCAGAGTTAATTAATTATTGTTTCAAGATTGCCGGCTCGAAAGGTGGTGACTTCCATTAGCATTCAGGCATTGCCTTTCTTAGAGGTGGAAGAAGCATAGAGTTGACTGCGTGAACATAATGAACAGCAGATACATGAAGAATCCCAGATCTCCTTCTAAGTTCCCAAGAACTCTTCCACGGTCCAATCTGGTGCAGGCGATAGATGATATTGCCAAATTGTTATGCAGGATTAATGGCGAGGCGAATGCTCACACTTTCCGTACATAGATGTATGTTTTCATCAGACCATTAAAGTCAACAAGGTTGATTCTATAATCAATTGGTCGAAAATCATTAATGCATAACATTGGTGAGCAACTCAGAACGTGAAGCGTACTTTCAGCCTTCAAAATGACTTCTTATTTGGTATATGCACAAGCATCTTCTCCAAGTTAGATGATGTGGCGTTCTTTCTAAGGACCCCATTTTCGAGTGCCACCCACGGCTTATCAGACTGCGTGTAAGAAAGATTTCAAAGTGGTCAACGATGGATTCTTCTACGAATTCATTTACGGTGGACCCGAAGGCCAACAGGTGAGCAAGGAAGGTGTGGACGCTGTATCCAAAATTGCGCTTTATTCATTCAGATTGCAAATTTCACATACCTCGTGGTTAAGCGTTTGCTCGGGAGAACCTAAGTTAAGCTGCCCAAATATTTGAATGACAGATTGATCACCATGGGTGGAGCCGAAAGAGACAACTTGTGGAGATGCACAACCTTCAAATCGAAACGGCACAAGTTTACGGGCTTCTTCCCGATCACCGTGGGACATTATACTGCCAGTGAGCATTCATAAGGCCGAGGATTGGAGGCGAGAAATGTTATCCGAGTATGAGCAAGAGTTCTTTTCCGCACAATGAACTTCGATCCATTCGGGAGTAGCCAATAAGACAATCTCCTGGGAGAAGTAAACAAATGTGCCTTCATTAGAGGATTTTTGAATGAAGTGCAAATGTGAGTACGAGGTTAGAAAGAAGGATTTCAGCGAGTTATCAAAGACGGCAAGTGTTCGACTTTGGACTAGCACTGATACTCATGGATGTTAAAAATGATGGGAATGTTTTACTTGACGCTTACCATCAAATGGGAGGAGGTATTAATTAATTATAGAATCACAAGGGTTATATATGAGTGGGGTTTTGCCATAAGGATGAATTAATTAATTCACAGTAAAGAAGTGCAGCTGAAAAAAGAAAAGTGTGCCCCATTGAAGAGGATTTTTACTCAAAAGAAGGTGAATTTTATTTATTTAATGGCAGCCATGAGCATGCACAAAATAAGGCGCCCCATTTGAAGAGTGAAGTTTATTATTAATTAATTAATTGTCAAGTATATAGCGAAGACATTAATTAATTATAGAATCACAAGGGCTATATAAGTAGGGGCTGCCATAAGGATGAATTAATTAATTCACAGTAAAGAAGTGCAGCCCGGAGGAAAAGTGTGCCCCATTTCAAGAGAATTTTTGCTCAAAACAAAGTGAAATTAATGCTAAAAGCTTCCAATTGCTTGCTGCATGATTGAAAGAGAGTTGATTTGTGTCTCGAAAAAATTGTTTGCATAAGTGATACGAAGTGCTCAGGAAGTTGATAAAATTCATGCTCGCATTGCATGCAAATAAAACATCAATTTTTGGGGCAAGAGCTTGAATTATGCAGATTTTATGATTAAAATTCACCGCATTCATGTTCTGGTTGCCATCTTTGTCGAATTAATTTTAGGAATTCACGTTAAGTGCTTTACAAAAGAAAAGAGCTTTAATCAATGTCCAATACATTGAATATATCCTCCGAATCAAGAATTATCCAGATCTACACCAGTTTTGAAGAATTCCACCGAATAAGAAGAAAAAGAATTATTCAGACAAAGATAGACAAAGCCATGGCAAAGAGGGATGAAAAAGAAAGCACAACAGAGTCATGCATCACTTCCAAATTTGCAGACATAGGAGACAGATCTAGGCTCGGAATCTCTTTCCGAATTGATTGATAGATCCAGAGCAGGAAATACTTCACTCATGCGTGCGGTTAAAAGCAAAGTGGAATTATTCGAGCAAGTAACCTTTCCATACACAACCCAACAAGTTACCAGAGTTTGTTATGGAGTGTGTTAGGTCTTACCATCCTTCATCCAGATCAGTGTGAGATGCTACGGGGAAAACAATAATTCGGTTGGACGCAGAGTTCATCAATTATTGTTTGAAGATTCCGGCTTTCGAAAGGTGGTGACTTCCATTAGCATTCAGGATGCCGCAACTTTAGTGGGAGAAGCATAGAGTTGACTACGTGAACATAATGAATAGAAAATACATGAAGAAGCCCAGATCTCCTTCTAAGTTCCCAAGAACTCTTCCACGGTCCAATCAGTGCAAAGCGATAGATGATATTGCCAAATTGTTATGCAGATTAATGGCGAGGCGAATGCTCACACTTTCCGTACATGGATGTATGTTTTCAGGACCATTAAAGTCAACAAGGTTGATTCTATAATCAATTGGTCGAAAATCATTAGCTTGGACAACATTGGTGAGCAACTCAGAACGTGAAGCGTACTTTCGTGCTTCAAAATGACTTCTTATTTGGTATATATGCTTCAAGGCATCTTCTCCAAGTTCGGGATAGATGTGGCGTTCTTTCTAAGGACCCCATTTTCGAGTGCTACCCACTTAGCCATCGTACTGCGTGTAAGAAAGATTTCAAAGTGGTCAACGATGGATTCTTCTACGAATTCATTTGCAGGACTAAAGGCCAACGGGGTGAGCAAGGAAGCGTGGGACGTTGTATCCAAAATTGGCGTTTATTCATTCGGTTTGCAAATTTCACATACCTCGTGGTTAAGCTTTTCCGGAGAACCAAGTTAAAGCATGCCCAAATATCCGAATGATGATTGATCACCATGGAGCTGAAAGCAGACAACTTGTGGAGATACCTGACAACCTGATCAAAACGGCACAAGTTCTACGGGCTTCTTCCCGATCACGTGGGACATTATAGCCACTGTAAAGAGCATTCATAGAGGTCTCGAGGGATGGAAAGCAAATGTTATCCGAGTATGAGCAAGAGTTCTTCGAAGCCTGCACAACCCGAACTTCGATCCATTTGGAGTAGCTTGAGAAGACAATCTCCATGAGTAAACAAATGTGCCTTCATTAGAGGATTTTGAATGAAGTGCAAATGTGAGTACGAGGTTAGAAAGAAGGATTTCGAGCAAAGCTATCAAAGCACGGCAAGTGTTCGACTTTGGACTAGCACGGATACTTGCGGATCTTAAAAATGATGGGAATGTTTTACTTGACGCTTACCATCAAATGGGAGGAGGTATTAATTAGATTATAGAATCACAAGGGTTATAGGAAAGGGCTGCCATAAGGATGAATTAATTAATTCACGCTGTAAAGAAGTGCATAAAGGAAGAAAAGTGTGCCCCATTTGAAGAGGATTTTTACTCAAAAGAAGGTGAATTTTATTTATTTAATGGCAGCCATGAAGCATGCACAAAATAGGCGCCCCATTTGAAGAGTGAAAGTTTATTATTAATTAATTAATTGTCAATAATAGCGAAGACATTAATTAATTATAGAATCACAAGGGCTATATAAGTAGGGGCTGCCATAAGGATGAATTAATTAATTCACAGGTAAAGAAGTGCAGCCCAGAGGAAAAGTGTGCCCCATTTGAAGAGAATTTTTGCTCAAAACAAAGTGAAATTAATGCTAAAAGCTTCCAATTGTGGTGCAGATTGAAAGAAGTTGATTTGTGTCTGAAAAATTGTTTGCATAAGTGATACAGGTGCTCAGGGGAAGTTGATAAAATTCATGCTCGCTTTGCATGCAAATAAAACATCAATTTTTGGGGCAGCAGGCTTGAATTATGCAGATTTTTATGATTAAAATTCACTGTTCATGTTCCGGTTGCCATCTTTGTCGAATTAATTTTAGAATTCGTTACGGAGTGCTTTACAAAAGAAAAAGAGCTTTAATCAATGTCGAATACATTGAATATATCCTCGAATCGAAGAATTATCCAGATCTGCACACCGCTTTTGAAGAATTTCGACCGAATAAGAAGAAAAAGAATTATTGATGACAAAGATGGACAAAGCCATGGCAAAGAGGATGAAAAAGAAAGCACAACGAGTCATGCATCACTTCCAAATTTGCGGACATAGGAGACACAGATCTAGGCTCGGAATCTCTTTCCGAATTGATTGAAGGATCAAAGAGCAAGAAAGACTTCACTCATGCGTGCGGTTAAAAGCAGTGGAATTATTCGAGCTGCAGCCTTTCCATACACAACCCAGTTGCCAGAGTTTGTTATGGAGTGTGTTAGGTCTTACCATCCTTCATCCAGATCAGTGCGAGATGCTACGGGGAAAACAATAATTCGATTGGACGCAGAGTTCATCAATTATTGTTTGAAGATTCCGGCTCGAAAGGTGGTGACTTCCATTAGCATTCAAGATGCCGGCAGCAGGTGGGAGAAGCATAGAGTTGACTACGTGAACATAATGAACAACAGATACATGAAGAAGCCCAGATCTCCTTCTAAGTTCCCAAGAACTCTTCCGCGGTCCAATCTGGTGCAGGAGGTAGATGATATTGCCAAATTGTTATGCAGGATTAATGGCGAGGCGAATGCTCACACTTTCCGTACATGGATGTATGCTTTCATCAGACCATTAAAGTCAAACAAGGTTGATTCTATAATCAATTGGTCGAAAATCATTAACACATGAACATTGGTGAGCAACTCAGAACGTGAAGCGTACTTTCAGCCTTCAAAATGACTTCTTATTTGGTATATGCAGCAGCCTTCTCCAAGTTGGAGTCGACAGATGTGGCGTTCTTTCTAAGGACCCCATTTTCAAGTGCTACCCACAGCTTACTGTACCTGCGTGTAAGAAAGATTTCAAAGTGGTCAACGATGGATTCTTCTACGAATTCATTTTACAGGGACCTGAAGGCCAACAGGGTGAGCAAGGAAGCGTGGGAAGTTGTATCCAAAATTGGCAGTCTATTCATTCAGTTTGCAAATTTCACATACCTCAGGGTTACTGGCTTTTCTGGAGAACCGGTTAAGCTGCCCAAATATCGAATGATAGATTGATCACCATGGAGCCGAAAGAGATAACTTGTGGAGATACACGACCTTCAGTCGAAACGGCACAAGTTTACGGGCTTCTTCCCGATCACTGTGGGACATTATACCTGCCAGAGCATTCATAAGGCTCGAGGATTGGAAACAGAAATGTTATCCGAGTATGAGCAAGAGTTCTTTAAAGATGACGAACTTCGATCCATTTGGAGTAGCCAGAAGACAATCTCCCGGAGTAAACAAATGTGCCTTCATTAGAGGATTTTTGATGAAGTGCAAATGTGAGTACGAGGTTAGAAAGAAGGATTTCAGCGAAGTTATATCGGCTAGTGGCAAGTGTTCGACTTTGGACTAGCACGGATACTCTTGCGGATCTTAAAGATGATGGGAATGTTTTTGACGCTTACCATCAAATGGGAGGAGATAGAGCCACACGATGAAGAAAGGTTTACAATTGAAGAAAGGTCCGCCGCTGTTTTCGGTGAATACTTCAAACTAGTTCTTTGAAGAAGGGATACTGCCTTGATGAAGCACTGATGAATCAAATCACAGGCAACTTCAGCGACAGGAGATTCCCTCAAGAGGAAGCACGGAGGAGAAAGCAAAGCAGAAGGGCCGAGAAGATGAAGTGCACAAGCAAAATCTCAATCAAAGGAGAAGATCACTTCCATGGCCATGACTTTAGTTCCGACTTCTCCAGCATCAGTACTTCACCGACTATTGCACCTCAACAGGACACTTCCATGCCTCCACTGAATCCGGCGACATTCATCTTCTCTCCTCAGCCACTCCGTTCAACACCTGTTCCAGAAGAGACGTTGAAGCTGCAGATGGCAGAGTTCGAAAGAGCTTTGTCCTTGGATGATTCAGAAGATGGCAGCCATAACACTGTAGCAGCTTTTCGATGGAGAGGAAACAGAGCGGGAGATAGTAGTGCACTCAACAACTTCTCATTCTCTGAGAAGTAACTTCTCAAAATGGTTGGCTTTTGATTGGTTCCGTAAGCTGAGAGTGGAAATGAACTTGAAGGAACACGACTTGCAGCTGCTCCAGAATCTAGGCGGAAAAGACAGAAGACCTAAAGTTGCTAAGGTAACTTCAAGGTTGATCATCGAAGAGTCGGGCGAAGTTTGCTAAGATATGTCGGCCAGCAGAAGGAAAGAAGGAAGATGAGCTCACGGCAAAAGATGTAACAGTAACCAGAGTACCCATCGGTCAAGCCACCACAGAAGGATTGAAGCAGGATACACAGACATTGATAGATGCTCTATTCCTTAGGCTTGACAGAGAAAAGGCGGAGAAAGACGAGCTTCAGAAGCAAGTATCTCAGTTGTGCGAGATCATAGCCAAGGTTGCTAAACCTTCCACTCAAAGCCATTTCAGAGGTGAGTGATCATCTTATGCAGGAGATGGAGGATGCAAGCAATTAGGTGAAAGCTATTGACAAATGGAAGAATCTGATTATTCGTCAAGCTTCTATACAACTTGGAGAGGTGTCAGCACCACTTTAAAGGTTATGAATGATGCAACAAATCAGTCAAGCAATCTGGTGACGAGCATAATAGATATGAACACATCTTTGAGAGTAACCTCGAGTACTTTGGCCGAAATCAACAAGTCGGGAGAAGTATTGGTTGCAGAGAGCGATTTACTGGACGGATCGGTTGAGAAGGGGAAGCAACCTGGAGTTTCGCAGATCTTTCCGTTTGGAGATCTCGCAGAAGTTTTCTCAAGAGGATGCAGGCACTTGAGAGTAGGACATCGTCCTTACCAGACAATATCATTTCTTTCACTGAGGAGGAAGTGGTCGGAAATGTTACTTCATACGTGCGGATCATTCCTAGCAGAGTGCCTAATTCCTGGAAGGGTCTCTTCTGATGGTACAAAAGAGAATTGATGGAGCTACTAAACCTTTCACGATGAATTCCATTAGCAGACTGGTGGCACTGCAGATATTGCGAGGTTCGGGCCAAGCTTGGAGGATGTGGAAGAGTGTATCAAGGTGTTGAACGAAGGATTGCTGCAGTTCAGAACAGAAAAGGAAGCAGTGGCTAAAACAGATGGGAAAATGTTGAATTACATGTTCGACAAGTATATCCAGTATCAGAACAAAAAAAAGACATAAATATTACACCTTGGCGTGACTTCTTCTTCTTTTTTCATTTTCCACGTTCCCGGATGAAATTGTAAAACTTTAAAGTTATTGGTTTTGAAACCATTACTTAAAGTTATGTGGAACAATTCTATTAGTTAAGTGATACATGTGTCACTTAAGGAGAAGTTAGTGGAGGATGATTGCCAAATGTCATCTTTACTTGTTCATGTTTTGATTCCAGTTGAGTTTCCATTTGTACTTTCCTTCTATATTTTATAAGTAAAGAAGAACCTCGGTGTTAATGATCGGAATTTGTAAAGCGGCATCCTTGTGTTCCAGACTTTGTGTTGAAACCATTGAGAGCCACTAAGCAAAGGAATATACAGAGCGGATTTCTAGAGAACTTTGTGTCACGGTGTATTGTGTTTCTTGCTTTTTATCTTAGATATTTTAATAGACTTTGTGTTATTTTAGATCTAGATCTAGAGCTGCCTTTGTTTATAATTCTGTGTTTATATCTATTGGTTTTTTTCTATGTGCATGCAATCAACTCTCGCTTATCTATTGATTGGGATGCACATCTTCCCATTTCTTCTCTCGTGTTTATATAATTTCTTTCTTTATAAATATTTCCTTTCTTAAACAGCTGCTTACTTTGCGTAATTGACAATTATGGTTCATGAGCCTAATAGTTAAAGTAAAACCCTATATAGATACTAACATACTTTAATTGACAAATCTAAACACGGAGCCTCACTGGTAAATGAGGGAGATTTATCTCATGATCATTGCCTAGGTTTTTGCTATGCAAAAATCTAGGCAATAGTTTTTGACTCACTTGGGGAACAACTATTTGCAGATCAAAGCTTATCTATCAAGATCGTGAGTGTTTTCCATACAAATCTCAACCTGGCTGAACGTCCATTCACCCGATCCGTGAAGGCGCAAGGAAGGACTGATCATTTCTTCTGACTGCAAGAGCAATTCAATTTCAATCATCCTCCTTAAGTTAGAAGTCGCAGATCTAGTCTCTCACCAGGAAGGAGAGTGCACACCCATCCAGATCCGGATCGTCTTCAGCATAATCCGGCGGCTGGAATTATTACCAAGTCTATACTAGGAGAAGACGTGCTCGCTCATCATGGCGAATCGTAACCAGATAGTACCTATCCCATGGGGAGCAGCTTTGGGCCTCTGAACTTGACTCCACCTATGCACGATCTGCCAAAAGGATCTAGAAAGAATTTTCCAAAATTCTTTGGAGATGGAAAGCAAAACCCGGATGATCATTTGGCGGCCTTCTTTATATCTTGTGGTGTGCTTGCAGTAGAGCATGAAGATGTCTCGGTCAGACTCTTCATGAACATCTACACGACTTGGCTGGCGAATGGTTCTATCGGCTAGCTCCTGGCACCATAACCAACTGGGCGACTATGCGTAAGCAATTTCTGAAAAGATTCAAGCCTCGAGAGGCTAGCTAAAGACGTTGATCACTCAATCGACGCAGCTTAAAGAAAGAACCAAGTGAGAACATGCGGGACTTTATCAGTAAGGTTCCAAAGGATTTTGTATAAAATCCCCACTTCGCCACATTCGAGCAATGAAAATCAAAAGACGTTTTTTATAAACGCTCTATCGCCTCAAGTCGATATCAACTAAGAAGGGCAAAGACATGTGAATCTACTTCAAGCACAAAATGTTCTTTGTGGAAGTCAAGATGACTTGATCATGGCTAGCTAATGACATGACAAAGATTGCAACATCAAAATCAAGAAGCAGATCTCTCAAGCAGGAATGCGACCCTTCAAGATTAGCTCCTGCTCGGACCTTTAATGGTCAAAATCAAAATCAAAACCGAAACAGATTTGCCATCGCACCACAACGGTTAAGCGGGCAAAAAGCTCCAAGGAATAACTTGAAACTAATGGAGAAAAGATCTCGACATTGACGAATCATTCGATGATGAAGACTTTGTAGATCCATTTTACCGTGACTCCAATATTGGTTACCTGGACTACGAATCTGACGATGGCTACTATGAATCTTTTGAAGATTCTGATGGTCACACATTTGCGGTGTTCACAAGGTCCCAAACACGCCAAAATGCCGAAGCATCCACAAGCGGCCAAAGAAGAGAAAGAGAAGATCCTGGGCCGGATGTTACTATCTTAAAAAGAGGTAGCCCTCTTCCTTCTTCATTAGCGCCAAAGATAAATATTCAAATTCTTTCAATTCGCAGCAAAGAGCCAACGCACATCCGGCTGAAGCAAGTCAAGCTTTTGACATCATTGACCACATCAAGAAGACCAAGGTCCAAATGTCAGAAGTTGAGTATTTGAGGGCATTTCCTGATCAGCTAAATAGATTGGTCAAATATGTGCAAAGTAACAATCCCAACCCAACAAATAATACTTCACGGGGTATCTTGTCAAGTCCAAAGATTACTCCTTCAAATAATGCGGCTGCAAGTTCTTCTCTTCTCGATACATCGAAAGGATCGAGCCATTTTATGTGTCATTGCTTATCAACATATACAAATTGAGCAATTGCATTTTGGACTCTGGAGCTTCGACAACGTCATGCCTCGCCAAAGTGCGATGCCTCTTGGGTTTCTCACATTCGACAAAACCATCTGGAAGATGCTATTCAATGGAAAGGCAAGTTCTCTCTTGTTGGGCAAATCAAAGATGCACAGCAAGATCGGCTTCTTTCCCAAATAAAAGATTGAAAATGATTATTCTTGCAGCAGACATCCCAGTCTCTTATGGCATGTGTTAAGTAGGAATTTCGTAAAGAGTCGGGCGGAGAAGTCAAGATGGATTGGTCTTTGCGTACATACCAATCAAAGGAGTTAATCAAAAGTTAGAACCCGAGAAGAAATCCAAGTACACACAATATCAAAGTCTGAAAATCCTAGATCTCACATCTTGTTTGAGAATCGATCACGGAGTCTATTATCTGAAATGGATAAAGAAGATGTTCAACATGTGATTCAAGAACCACATCAACTTGACAACAAGGTTTGGTCTCTCGGAATTTGATGGCAGCTGATGTTCATTTGGATCCGGCGTAGGCATTGTTCTTATCTCTTGAAGGGAAGGTGCATGCACACTCCTTCAAATTGATGTTCAAAAATACTAACAACAAAAGCAGAGTATGAAGCGTTGTTATTAGGCATGGAGCAGGAAAGAACAATGGGAATCAAGCTCTTACACACAAAGGGAGATGTTGAGCTAATTGTTGAAGCAGATAAGAGGTCTCTATCCAAGAAAAAGGACAAACTTCGCATTATAGAGATCGAGTCTACTCGCTATCTTGGATTTTTCATTTTCTCTCAAGATCTTACATTCCGAGAGAACAAAATTCAAGAGCTGATTCACTTGCAGTGACTGCAGCTTTGTTAAATCCAGATCAGCCTCCCACATTTTTCAAACAGGGGGATTACAAAGTTGAGATGGTTTTCCGCCCGAAAGTTCCTGACAACGTCCAACAATGGCAAGTATTTAATGATGACAAGCAGATTGCTGCGTTTCTCCAACAAAAGGACAAATTTGAAGAGATCTACTATGAGGGAAGCAATTCACCTCCGAGGCAAACTACTGTGGGAGAAATGGATGCAGACGTCTTAGAAGTCGAGATTATCCAAACTAAAGGGAAATAAGATTCCCAAAGGCTTGGTATCTCTTGAGGAAATGTTCGACAAGCATGATCGATGCTTAAGAAGAATGAAGAAAGTGAGGAAGGTTCTTCCTCCGATACACGATTACTAAATTTGGGAGCTAAGCAATGATCCCAAATTAGTAAATCTAGGTAAGTGTTGTTCAGAGGCGTAAAGAGAAGCTTTTACGTAACTTCTTAAAAATATATGGATGTTTTTTCCTGGTCTTACCATACCACGATCTAAAAATGTATTAGCCTCGCAGTAAGTCCAACACTACATCTCATTAAAACCGTAAAAAAAGTCTTTCAAGTAAGTCAGGTTGCGGCATAACCCTACCATTTCCGGAACTATATTTGCAGAGATCCGAAGTTGTTAGACGCAAAGATTATTTATCCCATACATCATTCGAATGGTTAGCCAACATAGTTCCTGTGAGAAAGAAGAGTGGCGAGATTAGGTTGTGCATGGATTTTCGCAACCTCAATCAAGCTTCATTAAAAGATAACTACCCCATCCCCATCATGGATCACACTCTGCAGGTGGTCACTAGATCTGAGATGCTTTCCATGCTTGATGGTTTCTCAAGATACAATCAAGTCAAGGTGGCTGAAGAAGATCAATACAAAACGACATTCATTACACCTTGGGGAACCTTTGCTTACCAGAAAATGCCGTTTGGTTTGATCAATGCGTTGGAGCTACATTTCAAAGAGCTATGGATTTAGCTTTTGCTCATCTCAAGGATATAAGCATAGTGGTGTACCTTGATGATCTGACAGTCTTTTCCAAGCAAATGATGCACGCATATCTCAAATCTGGAAGAAGTTTTCATGCCTGCAAACATGTAAACATGGTATTTCTTTCAACCCTAAGAAATCCATCTTTGTCAGAATAAAAAGAAAGCTACTAGGGCACATTGTCTCCAAGGAAGGAACCAAGATAGATCCGAAGCGTGTCAAATCCATTCGCACATCCATTGCCAACATCCAAAAAAAGGAGTTCACTCTTTCTTTGGAAAAGTTAATTTTCTCAGGAGATTCATTCCTGACTTTGCTGAGCTAACCCGTCATATCTCGAATATGATGAAGAAGACACAAGATTTCAAATGGAGCAGCGAAGGGAAGGAAGCTTTCGAGAAGATTAAGGAGGCTCTGTCAAAAGCCCCAGTCTTGGTTTCACCTGACTTCAGTAAAGAATTTATTCTTTATTGTTATTCCTCCGAACACACCATGTCAGCAATATTGATGCAGAAAAATCAAGAGGACGTAGAAGCTCGATTGCTTTCATGAGCACACCCCTTAAAGCTTATGAGTTGAAATATACTCCCATGGAAAAGCACGCATATGCAGTGGTGAAGGCGTGTAAGGCATTCAGGTATTATATTCTTTCCTCACACACTGTGGTCTTGGTTCCAGATACTGCAGTGAAATCTATCCTCACTCAACAAGAGTTAGGATTGTTAAGAGGCACATGGGTGACAAAGGTTCAAGAATATGACCTGGATATTAAACCTACAAAGCTGGTTCGAGGAAGAGGTCTGTGCGAACTAATGACAGAGATGAAAGCAACAGTGCCAGAAGCAGATCAAGAAGAGATAGATGAAGATTTGCCTATGGTACTTTTTATAGATCTGGTGGAGTGGTACAGTAACATTGCCTACTTTCTGACGTATGGAGAATGCCCAGATCAACTTTCCTAGAAAGAGAAACGAACTATTAAACTGAAATCCAAAGATTTTGTTCTTTGGGATAATGGTTTGTACAAAAGAGGAATTGATGGCGTATTTCTCAGATGCGTGGATAAAGCTCAACAGGATCAGCTATTACAACAGTTTCATGACATGGCTTGCGGTGGTCATTTCTCAGCCCGAGTCACTGCACACAAGATCCTCAGAGCAAGGTATTACTGGCCCACACTTTTCAAGATACTGCAGAGTGGGTAGCTAAGTGCCAAGCATGCCAACATTTTGTTGGGCGTGTGAAATTGCTTGCATTGCCTTTAAAACCCATTGTAATTGAAGAACCTTTCCAACAGTGGGGAATGGATTTTATTGGTATGCTTAACCCGGCTTCCAGTGCCGGCCATCACTACATTCTAACAGCTACTGATTATTTCAGTAAGTGGGTAGAAGCCATTCCTGTGAAGAACGCCACTTCCGCCGAGGTGTGCAATTTTATAAAAGAAAATATTGTTGTCAAGTTTGGCGTGCCCAGTAAAATAGTAGCAGACAATGCTCCGAATCTTTCTTCTGAGGAGCTAGTTGATTTCTACTACACTCATGGGATCCAGCTAGTACATTCCTCAAACTACTATCCACAAGGGAATGGCCAAGCTGAATCAAGTAACAAAAACTTGGTAACTATCGTGCAAAAGCTAGTAACGGAAAATCAAAGGACTTGGCATAAGAAGTTGTTTGATGCATTATGGGCGATAGAATTACACCAAAAGGGCTATAGGCATGTCCCCATTTCAGTTGTTATATGGTAGAGACATGGAGCTGCCTCTTACCTTGGAACTGCCTGCCCTACAACTTTCTAGAGCCCTGGAGGATTCTACATTCACGGATGCTATTGATAAAAGAATTATGTACCTGACTAAATTGCGGGAGGTATAGTCTCAAGTCATCGATAGAATGTGAGCATCAAAGGAAGGTGAAAGTCATCTTCGACAAAAAGTCGGGGAAAGAAAGTTTGAAGTCAATGACTGGGTCCTTTTATGGGACAAAAGAAGAGAAGCAAAAGGCATGCATGGAAAATTCGATTCACTATGGAAAGGGCCTTTTGTGATTAAGAAGATCGCCAGAGCAGATAGCTTCATTCTTGCTCATCAGGATGGAGTTGAATTTATGCGTTGCTTTCAATGGGCAACACTGAAGCTGTTCGAACATGAAAAGGGGTAAAACCTATATGTACATAAATAAATCTTTGTTTGTTTTTCCATGTTTTGTTTTTTTTTTTGTGTTGTGTTTCTTTACCCGACCCCGTGCCCAAAAGACAAGATACAAAACCAATGATGCTGGGATCTCATATTTTCCTGTCATTCTCGACAGAGAAAAAGATGTCCACAGACGGAGCTAATCGGTGTCCCAGATTTCATCCTAAAATCTGTGACTACCCTATCCGAAAAAAATCGTACTTTTAAAATAATGGGTCGTTTTGTGTTTTTATTGCCAGAAAGTTCTTATATTGCGTCAAGATATTCCCAAAGAGCCATATTAGCCATTTTCGCCAAATACCCAAGATGCCCAAAATTGTTATATTCTGTTATCGGGATTTGTCTGCGGGAAATTTGTATTTAATTATTTTGAGCCCCATTTGAGGCAATTTGCGCTCCGATTTAACTCTGTTGTGATCGTACATATCATTATTCCTATATACCAGTAGGGTTTTAACTAGGAATGAGTTTTGCACTTTATTTGTGACTTTTGGCAACGTTTTGTGTTTTTGTGTTTTTCCCGTTTCATTTTCTGTGAAATTTCTCTAGATCAATTCCTTCACTTTGGTTGGCCCGATTTTAGCCCGAGTAATCGGGAACATATACGCACGTTATGCCAGAAAGAAGTCGCCATCGGAGGTCTGGTTCACTGGGAAAAGACGAAGTCGTGCACCAAAAAGCCTCTTCTAGGCTAGCCGCATTTTTGGAAAAAGAAGAATTGAAGTGGATCATGGGAAAATTAGGAGCAAAGAGCAGGTGGGAATTTTGTACTTGCCTCCAACAGGTAAAAATTCTCATGGAAGCAACGCCACTTAATTGACAATGGGAAAATTAGAGCAAGAGCAGCGGAATTTCTTACCCGCCTGCAGGTAAAAATTCCCATTGTGGAATAAAGAAAAATCACTTAAGTGAATCATGGGATTTTATTACTTGCCGTCTTGCAGGTAAATAATCTCATTATGAAAGTCAAGTGACTTAAGTGAATCGTGGGATTTTCAGGGCTGCCTTGCAGGTAAAAATCTCATTGTCATGTGTTTCTTAAAAATAGAATTCTTTACACCAAAAGTCGAGCCCCTTTCGAGAAGTAAAGACAGCCTTTAAATTTATTAATTTAATTAATTATTCATCCGATTTTGGCGCCCAGGCTTGTGGAAAAGTCAACAGAAGTTAAAGGACAAAAGGTGGTTGAAAATAGACTATTCTAAAATTAAATAAATTTATTTATTTAATGGCAGCCCCTTTATGTCAAAAAGTGCACCCCTTTTGGGAGAGAAATAATACTTTTTAAAGTATTAAATGATTAAATTAATTCCTATTTTCAGTGGCTAAGGTCAAAGCATACTTTGAGGCTTGAGTTAACTAGAAGCAGAAATCTAAAATTAAATAAATTTAATTTATTTAATGGCAGCCATGAACATGCACAAAATAAAGCCCCATTTGAAGAGTGAAGCTTATTAATTAATTAATTAATTGTCAGTAATAGCAAAGGCATTAATTAATTATAGAATCACAAGGGTTATATAAGTAGGGGCTGCCATAAGGATGAATTAATTAATTCACAGGTAAAGAAGTGCAGCCCAGAGGAAAAGTGCGCCCCATTTGAAGAGGATTTTTGCTCAAAAGAAAGTGAAATTAATGCTAAAAGCTTCCAATTTTGGTGCATGATTGAAAGAAGTTGATTTGTGTTTGAAAAATTGTTTGCATAAGTGATACAGGTGCTCAGTGAAGTTGATAAATTCATGCTCGCATTGCATGCAAATAAAACATCAATTTTTGGGGCAGCAGGCTTGAATTATGCAGATTTTTATGATTAAAATTCACTGTTCATGTTCCGGTTGCCATCTTTGTCTGAATTAATTGTAGGAATTCGTTACAGGTGCTTTACAAAAGAAAAAGAGCTTTAATCAATGTCGAATACATTGAATATATCCTCCGAATCTGAAGAATTATCCAGATCTACACCAGTTTTGAAGAATTTCGGCCGAATAAGAAGAAAAAGAATTATTCGTGACAAAGATGGACAAAGCCATGGCAAAGAGGGATAAAAAGAAAGCACAACGGAGTCATGCATCACTTCCAAATTTGGAGACACAAAGAAACCCAGAGATCTAGCCGGAACCTCTTTCCGAATTGATTGATAGATCCAGAGATTTATGAAATACTTCACTCATGCGTGCGGTAAAAAGCAACACAGTGGAATTATTCGAAACAAAAGTGCCAAACCTTTCCATACAGTTAAACCCTTCTCCTTTTTGCTGAGTTCGTTATGGAGTGTGCTAGGTCTTACCATCCTTCATTCAAATCAATGCGAGATGCTAAGGAAAACAATAATTCGGTTGGACAACACGAGTTCATCAATTATTGCTTGAAGATTCGAAACACAAACAAAGGTGGTGACTTCCATTAGCATTCACGATGCACTAAAGCACTTAGTGGGAGAAGCATAGAGTCAATGACTCAAACATGCCTACACTGAGCCCTCGGGATTTTCGCACCTGTAAGAAAGACCTTGGTTACTACGTGAACATAATGAACAATGCCAGATACATGAAGAAGCCTGATCTCCTTCTAAGTTCCCAAGAACTCTTCCAGAAGAAAGCCTTGACTTTAGTTCCGAGCTTCTCCAACATCCTCAAGACTTCACCAATCTGTTGCACCTCTCAGAACACTTCCATGCCTCCACCGAATCCGGCGACATTCATCTCTCTCCTCACCACTCCGTTCAAAGACACTTACGTAAGAAACGTTGAAGCTCCGGATGGCGAGTTCGAAAGAGCTTTTCCTGGATGATTGTCCCCAAGATGGCAAGCCATAACACGCTGTAGGATCAGCTTCGATGGAGAGGAAACAAAGCGAGAGATAGCATGCACTCACAAGAACTTCTCATTCTCCGAGAAGTAACTTCGCAATTGGTTAGTCCCGTTCAGCCGAGTGGAAATGAACTTGGAGGAACACAACTGCAGTTCCTCCAGAATCAGCACCAAGATAGAAGACCTAAAGTTGCTAAGGTAACTTCGAGGTTGATCATCGAAGAGTCGGGCGCCCGAAGTTTTTGCCGAGATGTCGATTCCAGCTGGAAGGAAATAAGGAAGATAAGCTCACAACAAAAGATAAGTTTCAAGGTGAACCGAGGGCAGTAGGCATATACGGGGTCACCCTTATGAGCATCAATGTATGAGAAGCCAAACCATTGCCTTGATGCTGCCAGAGTATACATCAAGTATGAAGTCATGTAAAATTTCTTTGTTTGTTGTACATTGGACAGCTGCTCCGCTAGGTTCATACTGATGATCTCTGCCTAATTAATATTCTGAGTTCCTTCGCACACCATATTGATGAGGGGGCACATCCGAAATGAAACTCATTGGTAGAGGGCACCCGTGGCCGAGCCTTCGCCGACCTTGATGGGATTATAAAATCCTTGACGCTTCTTCGTTGAAATCTCAAATGCGGAAAAGAACCTTGGATAGATGAGACGCCCTTTTTAGGATTTTTAAGCTTGACTTCGCCACTGCGCCTTATATTTCTCACCATGTCCCGATCGAAAAGGGCTCCCACCACACTTTCGCCGCGGTACATGCCTTTGGGACTCGCTTAGCTCACTCCACTCAGGCTGGCGGCCGCGCCCAGGCTCGGTTCGAGAAATTACTATAGCATTGTCCATCTCTCGGAATTCTTAGGGCAAGGCTAATGGCGGCAGCTCAAGTTTGGCGATGAGTTCCCCATGCACATTCGTCACTCACTCGAGTCGGGATTGAAATGAGCACCTCGTGGGCAGAGAGCACTCGGTATGTCTGCACATTGCACCAAGATAGGGAAACCACCGGCGAATGCCAAACCACTATGTCATGAATCATCTATGCCATAGGTGAAGGGTTCAAGCGTCTGTCATTCTTGCCCAAAAATATCCAAAGTCTCGAGGTGGCGAACCTCATCCTCGCACCCGATATCGGGAACGGCAGACTCAAGGTCCAGCAAAGTGAGACTTGCTCTCGGCCTTGGAATTTAATCTTCATGTTGTTAGCAATTTGAGGAGCCAAGGTTGCAATCTAGACTCGGGATGAAATTGCAGGGGAAATGAGTATGCGCCTCGAAATTTTGATCGCAAAGGTATGAGCAATGGATGCGTCCAAAGAAGGTTACATAAGCTTACAAGTGGTGCCTTGCTCCTCCAAAAACTTGCTCACTCCTCCCACCACAGGCGATTCATTATATAGCCGTTTGGGAGAGAGAGACAATTAATGCGCATTAAATACACATCTACCAACTCGAAAGCAAGATATTTGTGAAGAGCGGGAAAATCAACTCGAATGGCCTTTGGTTCATTTGGGACACGCGGGACACGAAAGCGCGATTCGCCGAAACGGCAATGCGGGAAAAGTATGCACAAATGCCTCGCCTTCGAGACATGAGGGACAAAACGTCGCCCCACGCGATTCGGCGAATCGCCATGCCGATCGGGGGACAGAGAGCCCAACGAACTTGGGACACTTGGGACCGAAAAGTTCCGAGTGACGCATCCTCGGAGCGGACTTCGGGTTAATCACCGATCGAGGGATAGAGAGCCCGAACGAACTTGGGACACTTGGGACAAAAATGTCCGACAGGCCCGAAAATTACACAAAATGACTCAAAAACGCAGATTCTTTCCAATTTCTTGACTTTTCATATTACCAGGACAACAAAGAAGGCTTTTAACTTTAAAATTTTCAATTTTCAACTTCTCAAAAGCAGGGAAATTTTGAGTGGACAACACCCTCCCACCACACTTTCTTGCTCGCCATGCCTTTGTTGACTCGCTTAGCTCACCCACCTCGTGGCCTTCCGCACCCGCAAGCATGCCATGCATCCAACTCACGCATCCTCGCACCCTTTTGCATACCCCCAATACTACACGAACTTACAAGGTGACTTGTTTGTCGCCTCGCCTTTCTTGTAGCTTCACGCAAAGCCTTTGTTCGCCCCCCACCACACTTGCTTGCTCGCCATGCCTTCGTTGACTCGCTTAGCTCACCCACCTCGTGGCCGGCCTTCCGCACCCGGCATGCCATGCGTCCAACTCACGCATCCTCGCACCCTTTTTGCAAACCCCCAATGCTACACAAACTTACAAGGTCCTAGCCTTGCTTGTCGCCTCGCCTTTCTTGTAGCTTCACGCAAAGCCTTTGTTCGCCCCCACCACACTTCGCATTTTGCCGCCATGCCTTCGTTCACTCGCTTAGCTCACCCACCTCGTGGCGGCCTTCCGCCCCGCACTCATGCATGCCAAATGCGTCCAACTCACGCATCCTCGCACCCTTTTTACATACCCCCAATACTATACGAACTTACAAGGTCCTAGCCTTGTTTGTTGCCTCACCTTTCTAACCAAAGCTTCACGCAATGCCTTTGTTCGCCCCCACCACACTTTCGCTCGCCATGCCTTCGTTGACTCGCATTTTAGCTCACCCACCTCGTGGCCGGCCTTCGCATTTTGCTACCGGCATGCCATGATCCAACTCACGCATCCTCGCACCTTTTTGCAAACCCCAATGCTACACAAACTTACAAGAGTCCTAGCCTTGAGAGCTTTGTCGCCTCGCCTTTCTTGTAGCTTCACTCGAAGCCTTTGTTCCCCTCCCACCACACTTTCTTGCTCGCCATGCCTTCGTTGACTAAAGCTAAGCTCACCCACCTCGTGGCCTTCCGCACCCGGCATGCCATGCATCCAACTCACGCATCCTCGCACTTTTTTGCATACCCCCAATACTACACGAACTTACAAGGTCTAGCCTTGTTTGTCACACACCTCGCCTTTCAGAGCTTCACGCAAAGCCTTTGCATTGCCCCCACCACACTTGTTCGCCATGCCTTCATTCAGGAGCACTTAACCGCTTAGCTCACCCACCTCGTGGCCTCAACAAGCCTTACAAAATTTGCTTTCGCGCTCACTCTTGCACTCTTCAAATGCATGTTTGAGGATCACTTATTGCACTTCAACCCTTTTCTAATTCACTCATGCTTTATACTCTATCTTGTTTAGTTAGTCGAAAAGACACATCGCTCCAACCTTGACCTTCCTTCGCGAGTGGTAGCAAATTGTCTAACCAAAGAAGACAAAACAGCAACAAACCCTGCACCACTGAGTGTTCACTCCCAAAGTCTTCTTTGCTGCCAGAACTTTATGAGCCGCATATGACCACCCACCAATGCATTTTGAGCCATTCACCTCACTTAGTGGGTCATTCTCATGAAGATCTAAAGATTAAGTACATTCTGCTACCACCATGAAGTACGAGTATCGTGTGTAGCCCCTTGCTACCCTAGGAACAAAATGTCAAGGTCCATGACTCGAGATAGAGCATGCAGACATTGAAAATTTCATGGCATTGAAAAGTTAGCATCACCAACCAAGTCTCACATCATCCAACACTTGGCTGTCAATGGCCTTGCCCAAGCTCCAAACTTCCTGATTTTTGTATAATGTGCCACGATGGTCATGACATATACCAAATATTGTGACCCCAAGCACGGTGGAGGTCCATTCTTACCCATTGCTTGCCTTGACGGAGACTCCATAGAACCATACTTCAAACTTCCTAATTTCTGCACAATGTGCCACAATGGTCATGACATATGCCAAATACTATGACCCCAACCACAAGGACGTCCATTCTTACCCATTGCTTGCCTTGACGGAGACTCCCTAGAATCATTCTTCAAACTACCTTCCATAACAATAACATATGATGAACTCTCGATAGAAAGCACTTGATCCTACTTGGGAGCAAAATTACCATGTATGTGTCAATGAGATCAACACTTCTAGTTCCAACTTCACAAGCCTAGCATGTTTAAATTACCCTAGAGATTGCATGGATCAAACTTCAATGATGAATATCATCACACCTTTGTTTAATCAGTCACAACATTGTAATGTCCCCTTTTCTAAATTAAAAATAATTAATAATATTTTAAGTTGGGCCCAGCCAATTCTTCATTTTGGGACAACTTAATAATATTATTATTAAAATAAAAGGTATTTTTAAATACTAAAGTAGAAAAAAGACCCTTAGCCTATTTTCATTATTTTCAGTCGGCTAAAAGGGAGAGGTCGTCCCTCTTTAAGAGGGAAAAGCAAATGTTAAAAAAGAAAAGGCTATAAAAGCAAATGTTGGGGCTCATTGTAATCATCATCTTGTGAATTATATACTTCTCTTTTGGAAATTGGAGCATTGAGCTCTCATTTTCACCCTTTGAGGACGAAAACCCTCATTGGATCCTATTGGGGACAAAAACCCTCAATAGTCACAACACTTGGGGATGGAAACCTTTATTGGTGACTTCATCCAAGAGTCACATTGGAGCTTCAAAATTCAAAATTTCAAAACGGCAAGGGTTTCTATCAGTGTTAGCATACACTTTTTGGGGCTGCCACATTCATTTCCAGCTTGATCTACCCATTTGGAGATTTTGGGATCACTTTTCAATGGGTTTTCATGGTTGGAAAAATCTGATTCTAATTTTATTGGATAACTGATATTTTTGTGGTCAATTTGAGCTATCATTTGCATTTTATCTCCAAGTATTTATGAAGATATGGAATTTTGAAGTTTCAATTGTTTTTGAGCAATAATTAATTCCAGCAGTCTGTAATTTATTGTTGAAGCATTTATTTTGCATGAATTCATCAAGTGTTTCATGTTGTTGATGTATTTTTGAAGATTTGTGTGTGGGAAAGGCTAAAATCTGAATTCTACCTAGGTCACTTAGGGTTTTGTGGACCTAAAACAGGTCGCTGCCCTAATTTTTGCATAAAATCAGTTTGCTGTCATAAAAATCAGGTTTTCTACATGTGGTTGGCATCATTTTCAGCAATGTTCCATTAGGGTTTTGGGGAAAATCCAAATTCCTCAAATTTGAGCCCGAAAGGGACATTACAAATACAAAGGATGAATAGAGACTTCATATCATAGATGTATCACTTTGGCTCGGTTATGGAAGTAGAATGCAGTTCACGATTGGGCAACAGTCATCAGCGAGGCAATTCATTGTCAATTGGCAAACTTGCACAACAAAGGGGAACATTACAAATACAAAGGATGAATAGAGACTTCATACCATAGATGTATCACTTTGGCTCAGTTATGTGAAGTAGAATGCAGTTCAACGATTGGACAACAGTCATCAGCAAGGCAATTCATTGTCAATTGGCAAACTTGCACAACAAAGGGGCCTAGACAATAGAGACTAAGATCTAGGAATATTATCCACATCTTACACTGGAGATCGACAGAGTTTACTTCAACAGAGTAAACGATGTCTTCACCATGGTGGTAGTTTAGACCTTAGAAGGTAGCCTGGCAAGGAGACTGTCAAACATGGCTATTGAACTTTTGTTGCAATTTGAGAACTTGTTTATCCAATTTCCTTGCTTCACCTATCTCAGGGTTGGCAGCTTTGATGGCACCCCTCTCCGCTTGACCATGTACGCCTCCAACAAATTTATCTTGTTCAAAACATGCAGCCAGTTAGTAGTAACCCACAAATCGCTATAGCAAAGGCATAAAATGGCTATATCCTTTCTTATCACCTTAGGACACTACACTTGTAGATCTTCCATCGACCCTCATGGGATGAATGGGACCTTCCTGCCTTAGATAGCAAAGGGTTTACAGCAAGTCAGTTGTGCCATTCATTTTCCCACCTGCCACTGCTGGAAGATTTTGGGATGATTACATTGATGAGTATGAAGTCGGGCACAACGCAATTCTCAACTGCGCCTTGGGCAAATGGAATTGTTCATGAATATGAACATTCCCAAAAGACTGACCAACGATGGATCGAAATTGCTCACAGAAGAGTTCACCACTCTCATATTTCCTTTCAGCCCCTACCTCTCATGAATTTGTCTTTGTCGGAAGAGTTTAACATCGAGGAATTCAGCAAGTACATAGTTGAGCGATCCATGGAATGGCTAGAAGCTAAGATTATGACGCACTGCAGGTCGCATGTGTCCAAGAGATAGAGATCAGCTAGGTCACAAAAGCGCCAAATTCTTCCAACTAGCATATTTCTAGGTAAATGGACCTTCCATTCGCAAAATTGGACCTTGGAGAAGAGTAAATGAGCAGGCGGGTGGACCTTCCAAAGATACAGAGAGAGAGAGAGAGTAAGCAGATGAAGAGGCCTAGTAGATGTTGAACGTGAGGCAACTATATAAGTGATCTTCTCCATTGCGAAGTTGGTCAGACGATGTAAGGAAGAGAACTTATATGGACAAGCTACGTAGGATTGCAAGCAGTGATCTTGTAGCAATAGTTCCAAAAGTCTAAAGCGACTACATAGGATTGTGATAGAATTGCAGTAGTGGGTAGATGATAAAGAAGAAAAGGCCCATAAAGAAGGTAAAGTTTGCCTTGAGAGAGGCTGATGTGGTTGATAGACACTGAAAGTGAGGCAGTCATCAAGGGAGAAGTGAGCATTGACCGAACATCAAACTTGAGGCAATTGAAGCACAAGGAAGAAGTCTACATGGATTAGCATCAACAAAGCAACGAACCAGATACAGTCAAGCGCACTCAAGAGAATAACACATCTTCAAGTGACAGCTTTAGGTAGAAGATTCAAGAAATGTGTTCTCCATCTTGTGCGGATGGGTAGAGAATGAAGAGTGCAAGAGATGGCTCGAGAGGAAATCTATGGAAGCAAAGGGAGACCTGTAAAAAAAGGAAGGACCTGATGGAGACATGTTGACTGATTGTCGATCATGAGGCAATCAAGCGCACTCAAGAGAATAACACATCTTCAAGTAACAACATTGGGTAGAAGGTTCAAGAAAAGATTTCTCCATCTCGTGTGGATGGGTAGAGAATAAAGAGTGCAAGAGATGGCTCAAAGGAAATGTATAGAGCAAGGGGAGACCTGTAGAAAAAGGAAGGACCTGAAGGAGCTGATGAAAAAGATCATGGATAATGAGCGAAATTTCGCATTGTAGGCGATGTCATGGAGGAGATGGAGGAGAAGATGCCACCGATGGGACTATGTGAGGGCATAGCAGGCAGCAAGAGACATCTCCAAGAAGGAAAGATATGAAAGGGGAAGAGAGGAGTGCAAGGAAATAACCCTCAAAGCTTTAAGCTATAGTACATAATAGCGCAGTCATAAGACCCAATAAAGATGAGAGGGTGATCAAAGGGCAGCCGATGCAGGAAGGATGTTTGAGAGTTGCCAAAGGACAAGGGAGGTAATTTATAATGCGGTGGTACTCCATATCCAAAAGCATGGAAAACATGTGAAGTAGAGGCGACACAAGTAAACTTGTATGCAGCTTGAGGATACGAAAAGAAGTTTCCACTGAAGCATCTTAAAGAATACTAGAATGTGTCCGAAGGACAGAAAATGCGGAGGACTTGCAACAAATAGAGTGATGCACAAGAGAAGAAGAGGATAAGAAGGATGAACATTTGCCACAGCATGTAGCTATGAGCTATTAGATGCCAAATAGAGGCATCCATCAGAAATTCTGTGAAGTCTTAGAATTCATTAACAAGGAGAGGAGAAGTCAACCTATACACATAGATGTTGCCCAACAAGGAACTGAGGACAGCACATCTTGAAGTGCAGAGGAGAGGGGGAAGAAGAGAGGTCAACTTGAAGTTAAAAAAGCGTGATATGGTTTTGCGCAGCAACAAGAGGAAGAGGAGAGGATTTTCCGCACAATGCAATTGAACTAGCACACGATGAACAAGAGGCAACTAGCAAAACGGTGACAATTATTCTGGTAAACCAAGATGGGGAAGCTGAGACCCATAGAGCCAAGGGATAGTTGTGTAGCAACAAAAATCAAAGGAGAGATGGAGCAGAAATTGTCCAAGGATTCTGACGCATGATGGACAAGAGGAGGTTGTTGGTGATTGCAACATGAAGCTAACAGATCACCAAATGGGAGGCAATCAATAGAGATGGTGAAGTCAAAAGAGCGCGAGAGAAATAGAAAAATCAACCTGTAGTTGACAGGCGGCAGCACAGGGTGTTGCAAAGAAAGGAGTTAAGCACAAGAGGAAGAATCACACCAACAAGAGGATGAAAGAGTGCACAGTTATGGGCACAGAAAGAAGCAGCAGATCTTCTTGAAGTCAAAGTTGTCTTGAAGACAGTTGCAGATACGCGAAAGTGATGCACGAAAGAGAAAATAACATTATTGTCCATGAAGGCAAAGGCTAGCTAGAGATGCACATGTGTTGGCTAGATTTTATGCTCAGCTAAACATACAACCTAGGCAGTCATGGGATAAATCCCCTTCATTTAACGGTGAAGCTCTCATGTGCTTTATTTGTTTATTCTACTACCTAACTATTTTGGGGTATTACTTTAATTGAATAACTCGTGAACCACAGCTAAACAATTTGGCAGCAAGTAAGCAGTTGTACAGTAACTAAAGAAGTAGATGTAGAGAATGGAAACTAGAAATGAATTATGTAAGGTAGGAAGTGTGTCTAGCAACAAGTAGTTTTCAGAGCAAGTTACTTTCACACGGAATAAACAATCATTGACGGATTCTCACAACTTTAAGCAAAAGTGAAAAGAAGCCTGCTATTATGAAAGCCAAGATAACACAAAGTATATCATTAACATTCACAAATTGACACAAAATTCGACCAAAAATCCTTCTTTCTTCTTATTCAACTGTCAACTGTTTACAATGTGTACATCTAGTTATTTCAACACAAAGTCTAAAACAACCATGTACAACGTATAACAGCAGTTTGCCAAAAATGCAAAATAGGTCTCTTCTTCTATTTATAGTCATCACAAGTAAAGCACAAGGAAGCAATATCCATTATACTTCAATAAATGAATAACTAATAAACAGATTTAGGAGTTGAGAACTTTCCTCCTCAAAAGCTTCGTTTCATGCCACATAATAACCTAGAATATTTGAACATTTAAAACCATAATAATTGTCCCACAACTACCATCAAGTATTTGACTTTTTCAAACTTAAAGTAATAGTGATTGACCACCAGATTACTTAAGTCTTACAATGGATATACTTGAGGAATAAAGAGAAAAGTAGAAGTAGAAGAATTATTCCAAATTAACGGCTTCAGTCTTCGCTTGATCTTTCTCTTCGTCTTTATCTTCATCTTTGCATCTTCATCTTCATATTTGTGCTTCTCTCTATAAACGGCATATTGATCCCTCATGTATTTAATCACATCATCATCTGCCTATGTTGCAGCCTCCATTTTTGTCTCCAACATTAGTAACTCACTTTCCATAATTTTGTTGATCGCTACTATTTTGGGGCGGCACCTTCAAGGTCAAAGCCTTTTTATTTCCTCTTAAAGAGACAAAGGATCAAAGGCTATGATCAAAACCTAGAACCCTTGAGTTGTTCGGTCAAACCCTCAATGAAAAGAACCACAAATCTCCTCTTTGTGACATCCGTAATCATGACGGAAAGTCTCTAAAACTCAACCACATACTCATCCACCGTGCCCTATTGGATCAACTGTGCAAGTTCCCGAAAGTGAACTTCCGGGTCAACTCTATCAAATCTACCAATGAGTCTTCTACAAAACTCATCATATGAATGGATCTCATTGTGCTCTTGTGTCACCAATCCATGGAACCACCACTCATGAGCAATCCCCTCTAGGTGTAGGCTTGTAAGTTTGATGGCATCATCTTCCATCATAGGCCTTAAGAACAAATATGTATCCAACTTTTGGATCCATGCCCTAGCTCCTCTCTTAGTCGATCCATCAAAAGTAGAGAAAGTTATCTTCCCAACCCATTTCAGCACCTCTTTCGTGGCACATTTTGTCTTGCTCTGGCCTAGACCTCCCTTTGTTCGCACCAATGAACTCGCCAAGTGTAATGGCCGCCTCCCGTATCTCCTTGGAAGTGCCATATATTCTTCATAGCTTAAGGCAATACTTTGCCCCATAGAGGGCCTTGCTCCCGCCTCACGGAATATCTTCTTCCCTTGGAAGGAAAGTATATGATACGTAATGGCTGATATGTGAGCTGATCCAAAAGGTCGCCGTGAAGTATTTGATTCGAATGAGCTACCTTCTCCATTATGAACCATAGGTTTATGAAATCTCTAAAGGTTAGGGCTACGAGGTCCATGGTGTCTTGCCAACCTTATTTGTCCTTCAATTAGCTTGTCCATCTTGGCTTTTAGGCATCCCGATAAGTCATATTGCTCCTCTCTTGGATGGTCTGATTTCTTAGGTCTCTTCCTTGGATAGCAAATGAAACCATTGTTGCCTTCTTGCATCAAACCCTCAAGTTTGGAAGACCGAAGCTTTGATACCACTATAATATCCCTTTCTAGGGCTGAAACTGAAAAACCCCACAAACCCCAAGTGAAGTAAATTCTGATTTTTATAACAAGTGGCTTTAATATTCCTTAAAACCCTAGTAGAATGAACCTGTATAGGGACTTAAATTCACCATATAATTATTATTTCAGCTAAAAATACTTCTAAATAATTATTTCAAGTACGCAACAATTATCCATCCAATTTGCATCAAAGAAATGGAGAAAATCAAAAATGATACCCAACTGTAATTAAACTTATGAAAACAGCAGAGCAGCCACAAACAAGGGCTGAAAACGATAGATAAATTCCTCCAAAAATAATCAAATTATAGATTCCAGCCTTATAAATTATGATAAATCATAATATCAAAGAATATATGAGTTATGTTGACACTCAAACCCTAATCGCTCCCTAGAGAGAGGGGCTCCAAAATATGTCAAAACACTTGTAGGCCTTCTTGATGCCCTTGATCTAAACCATCAAGAGAGTTATGTTGACACTCAAACCCTAATCGCTCCCACAGGAGAGGGGCTCCAAAATATGTCAAAACACTTGTAGGCCTTCTTGATGCCCTTGATCTAAATCATCAAGAGAGTCTGATCAATAAAGATCTCCAATTCTCCAATATGGAGAGTTTTCGTTCTCCACTAAGCCACAAGGAAGGGTTTCATCCTCCTTAGATGCCACACAAGAGGGTTTTCGTCCTCAAGTGGAAAGGTATTGAGCAATCAGCCCAAAAACCAATAATAAGCGTATATGAGCCAATATTTTAAAAATCGGTCAAACGGAACCAGAATCGGTCTTAACTAATTCACCTATTTTTGTCAAACCGCTAAAAACGGGACCGATTGACCGGTTTTAGATCGAACCGGCCGGTTCAGATCGAACCGGCCGGTTTGGGCTAAAACCGGTCAACCGGTTGATTTTCATCCTAAAAAGCGGTCGGTCCGACCCTGTTTAGCCTTATACGGCGACCACATTAAAAATATACTTTTTTAATTGTTTTTTTGTATTTTTTTTTCTCTCAAACCCTGATTTGGTGTTATAAATACACCCCCCTCTATTCACTTCACATTGGTGTTATAGCATTTGTGAGCATAAGATGAAGAGTTTATTTTTGTAGTGAGCTTGGACGTTGGAGGTTTGGAGCTTGTTTGGCATTGTTAGCCTTATACGGCGACCACATTAAAAATATACTTTTTTTTTTTTATTTTTTTGTATTTTTTCTCTCCAAACCCTAATTTGGTGTTATAAATACACCCCCTCTATTCACTTCACACCTCTCTCATTGAGCATTTGTGAGCATAAGATTGAAGAGTTTATTTTTTGTAGTGAGCTTGGAAGTTGGAGGCTTGGAGCTTGTTTGGCATTGCTTGTGGGCTCTTTGTGGTGATATTGGCATCCATTTGTGAGCACCTCACCTCTATTTGTGAGCACCTCTCTTATTTGCAAGGATTTGGAGGATTGGGGCAGCATTGAATAGTGTTCATTTGGAGTGAGTTTATTTTTGTAGTGAGCTTGGAAGTTGGAGGCTTAGAGTTTGTTTGGCATTGTTTGTGGGCTCTTTGTGGTGATATTGGCATCCATTTGTGAGCACCTCACCTCTATTTGTGAGCACCTCTCTTATTTGCAAGGATTTGGAGGATTGGGGCAGCATTGAATAGTGTTCATTTGGAGTGAGTTTGGGGGTTGTTTGGCATCAAGTGTGGGCTCTTTGTGGTGGCATTCACATCTACATTTGGAGGGTGCAACCCATATACAAGCTTGGAGCATTTCTTCACCTCATTTGTGTGCACATTGAAAGGTATGTTACATTTTAAACTTGCCCCTTATTTGTAAATTTTATTAAATAAGAAATCTGAAATTTATTTTGTTTTTATTTGCATTTTCAATGGCCCCCAAAACAAAAGACCCTACATGGACCCATGTAGACGTAATTGATAATCAAGTTTTTTGTAAATATTGTAAGAAACACATCGGGGGATTCATAGGTTGAAACAACACTTGGCTAGTCAAAGAGGCCAAGTTACCCCATGTGATGCACCTGATATTGATGTCATTAGGTTGGAAATGAAAAACATGCTTGAAAAACATAGAGAAGAGAAGGCTAGGCAAAAAGAGATAGAAGCTGAAATAGGAGGAGGGAACATGCCTTGAGTGTTGAAGGATCTTGCTTTGACCCTTCTGTGACTGTTAGAGACCCCTTTTGGTATATGCCTCCCCCATCCACTCATAGTCAAGAAAACCGGCCTCAAAAAAGAAAGACCATTCAAAGCTTTTTTCCATCTTCCACACCTGTTAGTGCCTCCATGCCAATAGAAAATCAACCCACCTTGGATAACCATTGGAAGAAGCAATACAAAGAAGCAACTTTTGAGTACATTGCTAGATGGTGGTATGATGCAGATATCCCTTTCAATGTTGCCTACTCACCTTATTACCAGCCAATGTTTGATTCCATTGTTGTTGGTGGTAAGGGCTTCAAAGGCACCTTGAATAACCAGTGGAAGAAGCAATACAAAGAAGCAACTTTTGAGTACATTGATAGATGGTGGTATGATGCAGATATCCCTTTCAATGTTGCCTACTCACCTTATTACCAGCCAATGTTTGATTCCATCATTGCTGGTGGTAAGGGCTTCAAAGGACCTAGTATACATGACTTGAGAGGATCACTTTTGAAGAAAGAAGTTGCATCCATCGATGAATATTTGAAAGGTTCTGCAAAGCTTTATGGGCCAAACAGGATGCATTATTATGTCGGATGGGTGGAGTGATGGCAAGAACCGCACAATAATAAATTTTCTTGCCTCTTGTCCACAAAGTACAATGTTTTTAAAATCAGTAGATGCATCTAATAAGGTGAAAGATGCAAATTTATTGTTTGAGCTTTTGGATGATATTGTTTTAGAGGTGGGGGTGGAAAATGTCAGTACAAACCATAATAGATAATGCCTCTAATTATATTCTTGTTGGTAAGATGTTAAAGGCTAAACACAACAATATTTTGATTCCATGTGTCGCACATCGTGATAGACCTCATGCTTGAGGATATAGGGAAAAAGATTGGATCAAGAACACTATAGAGCATGGCAAAAGCATCACCAAATACATTTACAATCACTCATGGGTATTGAACCTAATGAGGAAGAACACTGAGGGAAATGAGAGAACTTGTTAGGCCAACCATCGCGAGATTTGCAACAAACTTCCTCACGTTGCAATCTCTTCTTTCCCAACAACGAAACTTGAAAAAGATGTTTTCAAATGATGAATGGAATGCATCAAAGTGGAGCCTAAACAAGATGGTAAAGACCCATTAGATAAAATGGTAAAGTGGACATGAAGAAGAAACTTTTTGATAATTTATTTGAGGATATAGGGAAAAAGATTGGAAAAGAGCATGGTAAAAGCATCACCAAATAAATCTACAATCACTCATGGGTATGAACCTAATGAGGAAAAACATCGAGGTTGAGTGGCCAACCATGGGAGCAACTGTGAAACGCTGCACCCTCTTTTTCCCAACAATGTAAGTCATTTCAAATGAAGAATGGAATGCATCAAATTTAAACAGGATGGTAAAAACACAAAGAAGAAACTTTTGATAATTTATGGTCAAGCCTCTTATTAAGGTGTCATGTCATGGTTGGTGGGATGAAAATTAGTCATGGGCTATATTTATGAGGCTATGGATCAAGCAAAGGAGCATATAAGGGCAGCATACAAAAACAGGGGTAAATAAGTATGGGCCTATATGGGAGATCATAGATAATAGATGGAACAATCAATTCCATCAACCTATACATGCAACCGGGTATTTCTTGAACAGAAATATCATTATATAATTAAATTACTTGTATAATTCAAATCATGAGTAGAAATATAACACCAAATAACACAATATTCCAGAATAATGATCTCAATATGCAATTATAATAGCTTCGCCACTTCGAGGGGGCAACCTCCAAACCATACAATAATACTCAAATACTCCAATGATGATGAAATACTACCTACAATCCCCTATATATACTATTCATATGTTATGGCCATCACCAAGGCCGACCTACTAAGCATGAGAAAGTATAAATGATATAATAAAATGATATGGTAAGCCACAAGTCGGCTACTCATATCCTAATACAAGCAATAGGTTAAGGGCGTAGCATGCCCTTCCCCTTCAAAGCAACATTGTCCCCAAATGTCGAGAAGCTCAAATGCCTGCGCAGAATGTTATATCTTCCCATGTTGCATTTTCATTATCCATATTCTTCCACTTGATCAAGTACTCGGTAATAACCCATGTACTGAAAGAGATAATAATATAATAAAATGATACGGTAAGCCACAAGTCGGCTACTCATATCCTAATACAAGTAATAGGTTAAGGGCGTAGCATGCCCTTCCCCTTCAAAGCAACATTGTCTCCAATGTTGAGAAGCTCTGGATGTGTTGCTGCGCAGAATGTCATATCTTCCCATGTTGCATCTTCATTGTCCATATTCTTCCACTTGATCGTGCACTACCGGTAATAACCCGTGTCCTCAATCTTTTAGTGTGTGTTTGAAGGATGCATTCGTGTTTCAAGATGACCGTCCCTCCTCATCGAGCTCGGGTAACATTGTTTGGGTGATACTCTCATCCAATTACTTTCTTAAGCAAGAAACATGAAATACCTGGATGTATTCTCGGTTGATTGTGGAAGTTCTAATTTGTATGCTACAAGATTGCCAATCTTCTACAATACTTGATAGGGGCCATAATACTTGGTGAAAGTTTCTTATCCTTTTGTTGTTGTTTCAAATACATTTGTTTATATGGTTGTAACCACACAAAACCCAATCACCAACTTCAAAATGCCTTTCCGTGTGATGTTGATCAGCCCTTTGTTGCTTCATGCGGTTTATATGGTCAGAACCACACAAAAACCCAATCACCGACTTCAAAATGTCTTTCCGTGCGATGTTGATCAACCTCGTTGCTTCATGCGGTTTTGTGCCATGACCAAGTTCTCCTTGAGACTAGAGAGGACCTCTTGATCTGATACCGAATGTGTTCTATCGCTCTAACCTGCGGTTGTCCTCTCAATAATGATGTGATGGATGGTGGATGGTACCCATAGAGTGCCAAAAAGGAGACCTTTTAGATGAAATATGGAAGGAAGTGTTATACCACCATTCTGCAAGTGGCAACCATTGGACCCATCTTGCTTGTTTATCTGATGTAAAGCAAAGGAGATATCCCTCCAAACACTTATTTACAACTTGTTTGCCCATCGACCGGGATGATAAGAAGAGCTATGAGCTAAGTGAGTACCCAAACATGAGAATAAATCAATCCAAAAATTACTAGTAAATATAGGGTCTCGATCACTTACTATAATCTTTGGTGTCCCATGAAGCTTCTGAACTGTGTCCATGAAGGTTGTTGCTACTGTGCTTACAAAAATGGGTGTGCCAAGGCACAAAAATGAGCATATTTGGTGAGTCTATCCACCACAACCATGATGACATTTTTTCCTTCAGATTTAGGCAATCCTATGATAAAGTCCATGGAAACCTCTTCCCACCACTGGCTAGGAATAGATAGAGGTTGTAGAAGACCTGGGGATCGAACTGTTTCACCCTTATTTTTTTAACAAACCATGCATTCTACCACAAATTTTTGGACATCCCTTTGAGCCCTTCCTAAATCTTGTTTGACTCGATGATAAGTCTTCAAGAATCCAGAGTGCCCCCCTACTGGAGAAGAGTGAAGCTCAGATAGAATCCTATTTTTAAGAGTGGAGTTCTTACATAGGTATAATCTATCTTTATACCATAAAGCATCCCCTTTCAATACAAATTTTTCAGACATGCTTGGATCATTCTGGAGATGATGAATAAGGTTTTTGTGGTTGGGTCATTTCTCCATTCAGACCTTGCCTCATCTATCCAATCTTCTTGTAATATGGATATGGCACATAACAAGGCTACAATTGAGTCATCTTTCCACGACAGTGCATCCACAACTACATTCTCCTTCCCTTTCTTATAGATAATCTCAAAATCATATCCCAACATCTTGGAGACCCATTTTTGTTGTTCTTCAGATGATAAACGCTGCTCCAAGAAGTATTTCTGTGCTATCATGATCTATCTTCACTTTAAAGTGTCTTTCATAAGACCAATTTTTAAAATGCTAGGCTTTTATAAGTCAGCTTAGAAAGATTCTTACCTTTGAATTGACGGCTCAAAAAGGCAATAAGACGGTCTTCTTGCATGAGAACTCGCCCCATACCCACTCGATACATCACATTCAACAATGAATGTTTTGGAAAAATCTGGAGTAGCCAAGACTCGGAGTGGTGCGCAGATGGCCTCCATTAATTGCTCAAATGCTTTGGTTGCATCCTCACTCCAATGGAAGGAGTCCTTTTAATAAAGTTGTGAGAGTGCAAATTTATGCTTCCATAAAGCCTTACGAATCTTCGGTAATAACTCGTAAGCCCCAAAAATCCTCGTAGATTCTTTAGGTTTTTGGAACCTTCCACTCCATCATGGCTTTGATCTTATTAGGATCCACTTTAACCCCTTCATGAGAGACAATGTGACCCAAATATTCAACCTCCTTGAGTCCAAAAGAACACTTAGAGGGCTTTGCATAAAGTTGATGTTGCTCAAGGGTTTCCAAAACCTTATTTACATGATGCAAATGTTCCTCCCATGTTTTTTATAAATTAATATATCATCAAAAACACTAAGACAAACTTCCACAGAATGACTTAAAAAACAATTCATCAAACTTTGAAATGTAGAAGGGTGCATTTGTGAGTCCAAAAGGCATTACCACGAATTCATAATGGCCTTCATGTGTCCGAAAGGCGGTTTTATGAACATCCTCATCCTTGATTCTGATTTGGTGGTATCCCGAAAGAAGATCAAACTTCGTAAAATAAACAACACCATGCAACTCATCAAGCAAATCATCAATAACAAGAATAGGAAACTTATCTTTGATTGTGTACTTATTAAGTTCCTATAATCGGAGACACATGCGCCACATGTCATCTTTCTTCCGTACCATCACTACCGGAGAAGAATAAGCACTCGACTATGGCGGATGATTCCTGCTTCTAACATCTCCCCGTACAATCTTCTCGATTTCACTCTTTTGCACATATGGGTACCTATAAGCTCTGATGTTAGGCGGTTGACTTCCTAGTAATAATTGAATAGCATGATCATGATCTCTCTTTGGAGGTAAGCCCTTTGGTATATTTTCAAATACAACAGAGTGTGCATCCAACACTGCTTGCATATCTGATGGTATAATGTCCTTAGAATGATGAGCCTCAATGAAAAGATTTGTGCCACAAATCCCTCTGCACCCTTTTTTAGCATTTTGTGCATCTGATGAGAACTTACTATTTGTGGAGACTTTGCTCTTAAGCCTCTTAGCTCAAAAGTCCTTCCTTTAGAGTGAAATCGCATGAACAAGTCTTGGAAGTTCATCTCAATGGTTCCCAAAGTGGTAAGCCATTGAACCCCTAACACAATGTCTGCTCCTCCCATAGAAATGGCATACATGGGACTATTTAGTATGTAATCTCCCATGGAAAGCTTAATGCTATGGCATTTTCGGAGAACAAGTAACAGTAAAGATTTCCATCGTCAATCATTACTTGACATTCAGGAGTTGGATAAATGAAACAGTTTAGGCGCATTGCTAACTTATGATTGATAAAGTTGTGAGTACTTCCTGAATCAATCAACACTGTGACCCTCTATTTTTTTAGGAATCCAACCACCTTTAGGGTTTGGGGGGTGCTAATACCACTTTGGAAACATAAAGTACGGGCTTGCAGAGTGCTCGTATTTGGATCAGTGCACACTCGAAGAACCACTCGGCTCATGTGTCTATTATGTTGACCGAGGATCCACCCCGATTGACATAAGTATGATTACCCATCATATGCGATCGAATTTTTGCATGAAATCCTCCAATCTTTGTCAATCCTATCCACATCTTCTTTGTTGGCCACCCTAGATTCGAGGTCTTTCAAAGTTAAACTCAAGTTGGCTTACTTTATAGTCTGTCGAAATAAACCCTAACCAAGAGGAATTTGTAGTTATATCTTCTATCTCCAACTCAACTACTATCTCATCCTTTTCGGTGTTTTACCCGAGTGATGGGATTCTTTTTTCCTCTTGGAAGGCCCGCCATGATGCCCCAAAATGGTAGGATGTAGGGATCACGGTCAAATTTTAGGGTTTCAGATTTCAATAAGAATTTGGCCAAATATAAAAAAACTTGAAGAACAAACCCCAAATAAATTTTGTTTTTCTTTCTGAAAATGTAACGAATTTGAAAAAAATCCACAATTTGCACCCTAGGGAGCGATTTTATGAAAAACACTAAATTCTTAATAACTTTTGCAAAATAAATCAAAAAAGTCTGAAATTTTCAGGGAACCTTACTTGAAATATTTTGCAACTCTGGTAAAAATATCTCCCACCGATTCACTTTTGTTCGCAATATATGGCGGAAATAAAAAATTAAGGTTTTTGCCCTAATTTTGGCCCGGATCAGCTGAATATTTGAGGGCATTTCGATCAGCCTGAATAGATTGGTCAAATATGTGCAAAATAATGGTCCCAAATTTCAACAAACAATACTTCACTGGGTATCTTGTAAAATCCAAAGAATACTCCTACAAATAATGCGGCGGCAAGTTCTCCTTCTACCCCTTCTCTTGCTACATCAGAAAGGATCGAGCCATTCTATGTGTCTTTGCTCATCAACGGACATAAGCTAAGCAATTGCATCTTGGATTCTCGGAGCTTCCGACAACGCCAGCCCGCCAAAGTGCATTGATGCCCTGGGTCTTACATCGACAAAACCATCGGAAGATGTTATTCCAATGGAAAGGCAAGTCCTCTTTGTGGGGCAAATCAAAGATGCGCAAAGATTTTGCTTCCTTTCCAAATAAAAGACCGAAAATGACTATTCTTGTAGCAGATATTCCACTTCTTATGGCATGTTGTTGAGTAGAAATTTCTCGCAAACACTCAGGTGGAGAAGTGAAGATGGATTGGTCTTGTGCACATACCAATCAAAGGAGTAAATCAGAAGCTGGAACCTGAGAAGAAATCTAAGTACACAGTATCAAAATCTGAGGATCCTAGATCTCAGATCTTGTTTCAGGAATCGGATCACGGAGTCTATTATCTAGAAATGGATAAAGAAGAAATTCAACCAGTGATTCGAGAATCACATCAAATTGATAACAAGATTTGGACTCTGGAATTTGATGGTAGGCATTGTTCATTCGATCAGGCGCAGCGCCGTTTTATCTCTCCTGAAGGGAAGGTGCATGCGCACTCCTTCAAATTGATGTTCGAAAATACTAACAATACGACTGAGTATGAAGCATTGTTGTTAGGCATGGAGCAGGCAAGAACAATGGGAATCAAATTATTACACGCAAGAGGAGATGCTGAGCTGATTGTGAGCGTGCATAAGACGCGCCTCTACCAAGTCAAAAAGACAAACCGAGGCACTGTAAATCGGGTCTCACTCGCTATCCCGGATTTTTCAGCTTTCTGTATCTTATATTCCGAGAGAACAAAATTCAAGAGTCGATTCGCCGCAAAGAATCGCAGCCTTATTCAATCCGGATCAGCCCCTGCCTTCTTTCGGGGACAGGAGACTACAAGGTGGAAATGGTTTTTCGCCCAAAGGTTCCCCGACAACGTCCAAGAATGGCAAGTTTTCAACGATGGCACATGATTGATTGCGTTTCTCCAATGAGAAGGACAACTTTGAAGAAATCTACTATGAGGGAAGCAATTCACCTCCTAAAGCGGCACTCACCTATCAGAGAAATGGATGCCGACGCGTCTCGGAGGTCAGGAGATTATCCAGCTAAAGGGAAATAAAATTCCCAAAGGCTTGGTATCTCTTGAGGAAATGTTTGATAAGCATGATCAGATGCTTAAGAAAAATGAAGAAAATGAGGAAGGCTCTTCCTCCGACACACAATTACTAAATTTGGGAGCCGGCAATGATCCCAAATTAGTAAATCTGGGTAAGTGTTGTTCAGAAGCTGAAAAGGAAGCTTTCACTAAGCTTCTTAAGAAATACATGGATGTTTTTGCCTGGTCCTACCAGGATCTAAAAACATATCAGCCTGCGGAAGTTCAACACTACATCCCACTTAAACCAGAACAGAAGCCTTTCAAGCAGAAGCTGCGGCGGCACAACCCTACCATTTCGGGAACCATCTTTGCAGAAATCCGGAAGTTCATAGATGCAAAGATTCCATTCGAATGGTTGGCCAACATAGTTCCTGTAAGGAAGAAGAGTGGCGAAATTAGGTTGTGCGTGGATTTCCGCAACCTTAATCAAGCTTCATTAAAGGATAACTACCCTATCCCCATCATGGATCACACTCTGCAGGTGGTCACTGGATCTGAGATGCTTTCCATGCTTGACGGCTTCTCAGGATACAATCAAGTCAAGGTGGCCGAGGAAGATCAATACAAAACGGCGTTCATCACACCTTGGGGAACCTTCGCATACCAGAAGATGCCGTTTGTTCTGATTAATGTTGGTGCTACATTTCAAAGAGCTATGGATCTAGCCTTTGCTCATCTCAAAGATATAAGCATAGTCAGATACCCTGGATGATTTGACAGTCTTTTCCAAAGATAGAAGCACGCATATTTCAAACTTGGAAGAGGTCTTCATACAATGCCGCAAGCATGGTATTTCTTTGAATCCTAAGAAATCCATCTTTGTTGTAACCGAAGGAAAGCTGCTTGGGCACATTGTTTCCAAAGAAGGAACAAAGATAGATCCAGAGCGTGTCAAATCCATTCAGACATTGCCTTTGCCCACATCCAAAAAAGGAGTTCACTCTTTCTTTGGAAAAGTGAATTTTCTCAGAAGATTCATTCCTGACTTTGCTGAGCTAACCCGTCATATTTCGAATATGATGAAGAAGACACAAGATTTTAAATGGAGCAGTGAAGGGAAGGAAGCTTTCGAGAAAATCAAAGAGGCCCTGTCAAAAGCTCCAGTCTTGGTTTCATGACGATTTCAAAGAAAGAATTTATTCTTTATTGTTATTCTTCCAACACACCATGTCAAGAATTCGATGCGTAAAAATCAAGAGGATGCGAAGCTCTATTGCTTTCATGAGTACGCTGCCTTAAAACCTATGAGTCAAATACACTCCAATGGAAAAGCACGCATATGCAGTGGTGAAGGCGTGCAAAGCATTCAGGTATTATATTCTTTCCTCACACACTGTGGTTTTGGTTCCAGATACTGCAGTTAAATCCATTCTTACTCAGCAAGAGTTAGGATTATTGAGAGGCACATGGGTGACAAAAGTTCAAGAATATGACCTGGATATTAAACCAACAAAGCTAGTCCGAGGAAGAGGTCTGTGTGAATTAATGACGGAGATGAAAACATCAGTGCCTGAAGTAGATCAAGATGAGATAGATGAAGATTTACCTGCAGTACTTTTTATAGATCTGGTAGAGGAGTGGTACAGTAACATTGCTTACTTTCGGACGTTTGTTGTTTTTATTGCCCGAAAGTTCTTGTATCAGATTACACAAGATAATCCCAAAGAGCCATATTAGCCTCTTTTCGCCAAATACCGGATGCCCAAAATTGTTTTATTCGATCATTGCCGGGATTTGTCTCAAGGGAAATTTGTATTTAATTATTTTGAGCCCCGTATGAGGCTATTTGCGCTCTGTTTTAACTCTATTATGAGCGAATATGTTATTATTCCTATGTGCCATAAGGGTTTTAACTTATTTTAAGTTTTGGGCTTTATTTGTAACTTTTGGCAATTTTTCGTGTTTTTGTGGTGTCCCGCTTTTTTTTTCGTGAAATTTCTCTCGAGCAACCCTCACGGTAAGCCCGATTTTGGCCTAGAGCAGCTGGAAAACATACACGCACATTATGCCCGGAGGAAGTCGCCATCGGAGGTCTGGATCACTGGGAAAAAGCGAAGTCGTGCACAGAAAAGCCCCTACGGGGATGGGCGCATTTTTGGAAAACAAAGGATTTAAGCTGCGATGGGAAAAATATAAGCCGCAGGAGGTGGGAATTTTATACCTGGCTAGCAGGGTACTTTTCCCGTGTTATAAAAGTCACTTAAGTTGCAGTGGGAAAAATAGAGGTCAGCAGGTGGGAATTTATTGTCTGCCTTGCAGGGTAAAAATTCCCATGATATAATAAAAGGAAAGTGACTTAAGTGAAATCATGGGATTTTAGTGCCTGCCTTGCAGGGTAAATAATCCCATTGTCAAAGTCAAATCACTTAAGTGGATCACGGGATTTTGGTGCTTGCCTGGCAGGGTAAAGAATCCCATTATGAAAAAATTCTTAAAAATAGAATTACATGTGCAAAAAGTGTGCCCTCTTGGTGAGAGATTAAAAGGATTAAATTGATTATTTTAATTAATCTTTCTTCTCAAAAAGTGCGCCCAAGCTTGGAGGAGGTCAACAAGTCAAAGATGGAATAAAAGAAAGGAGTTAAATGCATTAAATTTAATTTATTTAATGGCTGCCCTCTTCCTCTCAAAAAGTGCGCCCCATTTGGGTATTATTTAATGTTTTTAAGGGATTAAAACATTAAATTAATTTCTATTTTCCAGTGGCTATGGTCAAAGCACACTGTGGAGCTTGAGAGGAAGTGCTGTGTGAAGGATTAAATTGGATTAATTTAATTTATTGGATGGTTGTCCTTAAACATGCTATTTTTAAAAGAGAAAAACATGATTTTTAATTAATTAATTGCCTTTAATTGTTAGGGCAATTATTAATTATAGAATTGTGAAGGTTATATAAGCATGGGCAGCCATATGGGTGAATAATTTAATTCGCATGTAAAGAATTGCAGCCAAAAGGAAAAGTGCACCCCATTAGAGGAAGGATTTTGTTCAGATAAAGCACTAACAAGGCTAAAAGCTTCCAGATTTGGCGCATGCTTTGGAGGAGGTTGATCTTTGTCGTGCATAGTTGTTTTCACAGTGTTACAGAGCTCAGTGTTGATCAAAGGAATCATGCTCTCTTTATGTGCAAATTAAACACCAATTTTTGGGGCAGCAGCTTGAAAAGTGCAGATTTTTATAATTTAAATTCACTATTCATGCTCCGGTGGCCATTTTTGTCTCGAATAAATCATGCAGGAACTCATTACATGTGTGCTTTACAAAAGAAAAGGACTTTTTATCAATGTCCAATACACATCGAAATATCCTCCAAATCAAGAATTGTCCAGATCTCGCACTCAAGATTGAAGAAATCCGCCAAGTTAGAAGAAAAGAATTATTCAGATAAAGATAGACAAAGCCATGGCAAAAGGAGATGAAAAAGAGAGCACGATGGATTCATGCATCGCTTCCAAACTTGTAGACATAAGAGACACGGATCTAGGCCTGTAACCTCTTTCGATTTTATTGATAGATCCAGAGCCGGGAAAGACTTCACCATGCGTGCGGTCAAAAGTAGTGGAATTATCCGAGCTGCAGCTTTCCCATGTATAGCCCAATTGCTAGAGTTCGTGATGGAGTGTGCTAGATCTTATCATCCTTCATCCAGATCAATGCGTGATGTTGCGGGAAAGACAATAATTCGTTTGGATGCGGAGTTCATCAATTATTGTCTGAAGATTCCAGTGCGAAGGGTGGTGACTTCTATTAGCATTCAGGATGCTGACAGTAGGTGGGAGAAGCATAGAGCTGATTGTGTGAGCATAATGAATACCTGTTCATGAAGAAGCCTAGATCCCCTTCAAAGTTCCCGAGAACCCTTCCACGGTCCAATTTGAAGTGCAGGAGGCAGATGATGTCGCCAAATCATGCATGGCATGCAGTTGAATGGCTAAGTGAATGCCTACACTTTCCGTACATGGATGTATGCTTTCATCAGACCATGAAATCAACAAGGTTGATTCTATAATCAATTGATTGGAAATTATTAAAAGAACATCGGTGAGCAACTTCGGAACGTGAAGCGTACTTTCACCAAGATGACTTCATACTTGGTGTATGTTGCAGCAGCCTTCACAGGTGTCTTTTCCAAGTTCGGGATAGATGTGGTGTTCTTTCCAAGGACCCCATTTTCGAGTGATACCCACAAACCACTGCACTGTGTGCAAGAAGAACTTCAAAGTGATCAACGATGACTTCTACGATTTCATCTCGCAGCTAGACAAAGACTTCAAGACTCACAGTAAGCAATGAAGCTGTGGAAGCAAAGTGCCAAGATTGGCGCTTATTCATCCAGCTTGCGATTTCACATACCTCGTGGTTACGGGCTTTTCTCGGAGAACCAATAAAGATGCCCTGTATCCGAGTGATAGATTGATCGCCACGGAGTGAAAGCAGCAACTTGTGGAGTTACACAACCTTCAAATAAACGGCACAAGTCTACGGGCTTCTTCCCAATCACCTGTGGATATTACATTGTGCATCAACATTCACAAGAGCTCGAGGAATGGAAGTGCAAATGTTATCCGAGTATGAGCAAGAGTTCTTCCTCGCACGGCTTAACTTCGATCCATTCGGGAGTAGCCAGAAGACAATCTCCCAGAGTACGCACATGTGCCTTCGTTAGAAGATTTTTCGGATAAAGTGCGTATGAGTACAAGGTTAGAAAGAAATATTTCAGCAAAGCTATCAAGAAAGCAAGTGTTCGACTTTGACTAGCCAAGGATACTCGCGGATCTTAAAGATGATGGGAACGTGGTACTTGACACTTACCATCAAATGGGAGGAGATAAAACTATACCGCAAGATAACAATGGAGGCCGCCATTCAATCAAGAAAGATTTGGGAGCCGTGTTGGTGAATACTTCAAACCGGCCGCCGATTTAAGGGATACCGCCTGATGAAGTATCGATGAATCAAATCACGGGCAACTTCGGGCGTAGGAGATTCCTCAAGCGAAAGCATGAAGGAGAAAGCAAAGAAAGGTCCGAGAAGTCAAAGTACACAAAGATCTCAAGAGAAGGAGAAGACCACTTCTACGACCATAGCTTTGACTTCGACTTCTCCAAAGACCTAAGACTTCACCAACTATGGCATCACAAACAGCAGACGCTCCCATGCCTCTCATCAATCCGCGATCGCTCATTCTCTCCGCAGCCACTTCTGCTCATCACCCGCTCCAGAGGAGATATCAAGCCGCAGATGACGGAGTTCAAAGAGCTTTGTCCTCTGGATGTTTCAAAAGATGGTAGCCATAACACCGTGGCACTTTCTCGACGAAGAAGATGCAGAGCGGGAGATGGTAGAGCACTCACGACTTCTCACTCCCCGAGAAGTAACTTCTCGTAATGGTTAGCTTGCAGCTGGTTCCTAAGCAAGAGTAGAGATGAACTTAGAGGAGCATGACTTGCAGCCTACTTCGTGATCCGAGCGTAAGAGAGAGAAGGCCTAAAGTTGCTAAAGCAACTTCTAGGTTGATCATCAAGGATTGTGAGAGAAGTTTATCGAGATATCAATTCCGGCGGAAGGAAAGATAGAAGAGGAGCTCACTAGTAAGATGTGACGGTGACCAAAATACCACTCTGGCCAAGCTACCACCAAGGATCAAGCAGACACATAGACATCGATGGATGTTTTGTTCTTAGGCTCGATAGTTGAAAAGGCGGAGAAAGAAGAGCCGCAAAAGCAAATATCTCAATTATGTGAGATCATAGCCAAGGTTGTTAAACATTCCATTCAGCCCATTTCAGAGCAGGTGAGTGATCATCTTATGCAGAAATGGAAGATGCAAACAATCAAGTAAAGGCTATCGATTTAATGGAAGGATTTGATTATTCGTCAAGCTTCTCGCATAACTTGGGAAGTGCCACCACTTAAAGGTTATGAACGATGCAAGAAATCAACTAAAGCAATCGATGGAAAGCAGAAGGCATGAATACAATTGGCAGAGAGTAACCCGAGTATTTTGGCCGAGATCAACAAGCCGTCACGGGAGATGTATCGTCAGCAGTAACAAATCAGACTGGATGGATCACCGAGAAGGGGAAGCAAGCTAGAGTTTCAGTCGCAGATCTTCCGCTTCGAGATCCGCAGAGTTTTGGCCGAAAAGGATGCAGCGCGAGAGTAGAACATCGATTTACTGCATAAAGATCATTTCTTTCACCGAGGAAAGAGTGGACGGAGGTGTTACTTCATACGGCGGATTGTTTCTAACGAGGTGCCTAATTCTCGGAAGGTTCTCTTCTCGATGGTACAAAAGAGAATTGATAAAGCTACCAAGCCTTTCACGATGAATTCTATCAATAGATCGTGGCGCCGCAGTGCATATCATGAGGTTCGGGGCCGAAGTTTGAAGAGGTGGAAGCATGCGCAAAGTGTTGAATGAAGGGTCAGCTGCAGTCAGATAGAAGGAAGCAAAGTGGCTAAAACAGATGGAAGGATGTTGAATTATATGTTCGATAAGTATATCGATATCGTAACAAGAAAAAGATGTAAACATTACAAATTGGCATGACTTCTTCTATTCTTTCTTCTTCTATTTTCTATGTTCCCGATGAAATTGTAAAACTTCTAAGTTATTGGTTTTTAACCATTACTCAAGTCATGTGGAACCATTCTATTAGTTAAGTGATACATGTGTCACTTAAGAAGAAGTTAGTTGAGGATGATCACAAATGTCATCTTTACATTGCTCATACTTTAGTTCAACTTGAGTCTTCTATTTGTACTTTCCTCCTACATTCTATAAGTAGAGAAGAACCTCCGGTTAATGATCAATCGAACTCAGAAGAAGCAATCTTGTGTTTTAGACTTTGTGCTGAACCCCTGAGAGCAACTTGAAGCAGAGGAATACAAAGGAGCAGGTTTCCGGAGAACTTTGTGTCACGGTGTACTTTGTTTCTTGCTTTGAATCTTAGATCTCTTGATAAACTTTGTGTTATTTTAGATCTGGATCTAGAGTCGCCTTTGCTTTATAATTCTATGTGTGTTCATATCTATTAAGTTTCTTCTATGTGCATGCAATTAGCTCTCGTTATCTACTAATCGGGATGCACATCTTCCCATTTCTTCTCCGCATTTCCTTTACTTCTTTCATCTATAATTCTCCTTTCTTAAACAACCGCTACATACGCAAAACTTCTTAGTTATGGTTCATGAACTAAGTGGTTAAAGTAAAACCCCCGATAAGATAATAACACATTTATATTGACAAACTGACACGGAGCCTCACCGGTTAAATGAGGGAGATTTATCTCATGACCGCTAGGTTTGATGCTATGCAGAAAATCTAGCCAACAAATTTGTTGAATTACGCTTTAGCCTTTAAGTTACAAGTTTTACTTTTAATTTTTAACCGTGTTTTTAACTTTTTATCGTCATTGTTTACTAATTAAACATTTACACTTTTTATTACAACACATTGGTGGATTTGTTCGTAGCCGCTGTCCTCAACTGCAAAAGTTTACAATTAGGATCTTAAGCTAAACTTGCAAAGTTGCTTCAGGTGCAAGCGCAACCGGTCCGTCTTTAAGCGAATTCACACGAAGAATAGAAACCATTTAAACAATCGGTGAATGATCTTGTCTTTTCAGGCATTACAACCTTCTGGCTAAGGTGCAAGAACCAAAGACTGGAGCATCGATCCTATCATTGCCCTGGGATGATATAGATCCAACCTCCGAATGGATAGAGAAGAGTCAACCAAAGACTGGAGCATCGATCCCATATGTCTCGGGATGATATAGATCCAACCTCCAAATGGATAGAGAAGAGTCAACCAAAAAGTTTGATCCCGATGACTGGGATGGATGGGCTGGGATCGTGAACTCGATGAGCCACAAGAGCACCACCACCACCATCATGAGACACATGCAGTAGCACTAGTCACACTCGTGTTACCCCGACCCCATGCGAATATAGTCAGCAGATGTACCCGAGGATTTGATGAGTTAGAGTCAAAGGTAGAGGTCGGTGATGATATTGAGATGAGGATGACCTCGAGGATCCCATTTCCAGCAATGTGCAGAGTTTGATGATTGATCATCGATGTCATCTAGTTTATTCTAATGTTTTCAGAATCTTGTATTTGTAATGTATCAATGATCATAAAGATGTTTTTTTGAAGTCTCTGGATTTGCTATGGAGGCCATTTAGAGCTTCATTATTTATGTATTTTGTTTCAAAATCTCATATATATGATATATGTATCAGCATCGGGACTCGAGTTCGTGCCAATTTCTATAAACAACTTTTCTTACATATATAAGAGCAAACTTTGCATATTTTGTGTGTAATTGTTGGAATCATAGTTTTTAACCTTTCAAATATATTATTTTCATTAAAAATATAAAAAAAAAAAATGTATTTTTTTAGTAAATCGATTCATTAAGTTTGAACCGGTCCGGTTCCGGTTCGGTTCCGATTTTTAAAACATGATATGCGCCAAAACATGATCTCTCAAATAGGCTTCACTTTATCTTTTCATTCCTTGTTGGGAATCTCATAATCCCACCTTCCTACCTTAGGGAGATAAACACCAAAGAAAAACATTAAAAATAATAAAAGAAAACTGAAACGAAACACAATTATTTCCCTTACTCACTTCCTCTGCCACAGAATAGAGTGGCAAGAAGTATTCATTTGGCATCAATTCGAAAAAGGGGACAAATACACTTGCACACCTCAAACAGCCCTCATGACACACAAGTGGACCCACTCGCATGAGGAGAAGAAAATCCAACCGAGCGAGCTATAAGACGAGGGTGCACATTCGTAAGCATTCGAATACATGGAATAAGCCCTTCTTTGTGCATGTATATAAAAGGGATGTCAGAAACATAGAATGCGTGTCAAGACCTTGGGAAACGTGGTTAAGGCATGATTTTGAAGAACTTAAAATACTTCTCTTATGTGCACCACTATGGCAGGTACACACTCAACACACTAAGGCACACATTCACTCACTAGGCGCATACAACCGCTCAACATCACCATGGCACGCGTTCACCACTGCACACACAACCACTCAACATCACCATGCGCCTCCTCAACTAGCCGACTCCCGCACGGGCCCAAGACTTTCCCACCTACACATCCCCCGTGTGACCCACAAACATTTGCGTGAGCCACATCTACGCACATTCTTGGCATCCACGCATGAAACCATAAAACAAAACATCGCCCTTCTCTTTTTTTATAATTATTCATTAGGTAACCCGCAAACATTTACGTGATGTAATGTCCCATTTTCTAGATTAAAATAATTAAAATATTTAAGTTGGGCATGGTCATGAGCTCATTTGGAATGGGGTAACTCCAAATATTTACACCAAGGATCATCAATGGGATATGAAGGAAGCGAGTGGTGATAGGATCCTACTATCAACGGGTCAAAAAGTGAAGGTAGAGGGAACACACTTGGGACAGCAACGAGTCTAATTTTTAGTATGGCTTTCATTACCATTATCAGCCACTACATTAACTCATTTGCCCTCATACAAGTGGGTTTACATGTGCCTTCAGTCAGGGGAAGGAGTTCTTTTCAGTTTGTGACTGCTAATATGATATTTTCAGGCTTTACATGGCTGTTTTCAACCACTTCATCACCCGCATTGTTGATTATTGCAAAAGGTTTTAAATTGGTACCTGTTGTACCTTTTTCATGTTGTTGGTCATAAAAATAACAAGTATAGGACTGTTGTTATCAGCTAAGAACAGCTTCGAGATTGCACAAAATAAGACAGTCTTTGATGGAAGAAATTAGATAAATAGTTCAGCTGAAGAAGATCTTCATGACAGCTACCAAGGTACCTAGTTGGATGAAAATCCAAGTGATTTGTGGCAATTATAATTCAATTCATCTCTAGCCTATCCACAATCTGATTTTTATGAGATATGGGAGAAACAACTAGCCAAATCATGGGACCAAGGATTTGGTATCCCAAAACCTTCTTTCGCATAGGATGAACCAAGGATCCTACATTCAAAGGGAAACACACTGGGACAGCAATGAGTCT